>VSMD01010026.1:0-34231 GCA_008750895.1 Mirza zaza
AGCTCACAGCAACCTCAAACTCCTGGGCTCAAGCAATCCTTCTGCCTCAGCCTCCCGAGTGGCTGGGACTACAGGCATGCGCCACCATGCCCGGCTAATTTTTTCTGTATATATTAGTTGGCCAATTAATTGCTTTCTACTTATAGTAGAGACCGGGGTCTCACTCTTGCTCAGGCTGGTTTCAAACTCCTGACCTTGAGCGATCCACCCACCTTGGCCTCCCAGAGTGCTAGGATTACAGGCGTGAGCCAGCCCTCCTCAGTTATTTCTTTGCAATTTCAGTCTTCATCTGGATATACAGGTTGAGGGGCCCTCCTCAGTTATTTCTTTGCAATTTCAGTCTTCATCTGGATATACAGGTTGAGGGGCCCTCCTCAGTTATTTCTTTGCAATTTCAGTCTTCATCTGGATATACAGGTTGAGGGGTTGAGCATCCCTAATCTAAAATCCAAAATACTCCAAAATCCAAAATTTTTTGAGCACCAACGTGATGCTCAAAGGAAATGCTCATTGGAGCATTATGGATTTTGGCTTTTCAGAGTACAGGTGCTCAACCAGTAAGGTATAGAATGCAAATATTCCCAAATCCGAAAAAATCAAACATCCAAAACACTTCTGGTCCCAAGCCTTTCAGATAAAGGATACACAACGTGTAGTAAAAATCTCACTCTGGGTAATGTAAGCAAATTACTGCTATGAGTCTGAGGGAATGTGCTGAGACTGGGAAAAGACCAAGGAGCTCCAGAGAACCAAGAAACTGGCAGGATAGCTGCTGCTTTGTTGTTGGAATAGCCTGTTTGGATGCCACTGACCAACCACCGTTCTCTCTCGGCCTTGTATCAGCTTAAGAATCGAAGTTATAGGAGTGACCACTGGGTGGCTGAGCTCAGGTCAAGGGCAATGGCTGTGCTGGGGAGGGAGAGGAAAGGGAATTGCCTTCAGCTTCCAAGTGGGAAACGGTAACAGAACCTTACCCTCCCACCAACATTACATATAGTCGGGGAGAAGAAATTTCGCACTGGGAAATTACAGTGCGGGTGGCATATTAGGGAACGGGAAACTGATGCTTTAAGAAGAATAAAAAGAAATTTTCCACAATAAACATTTTAACCTAATTTGGCCCACCTGGAGTTTATTATGGTGCATGGTGCGTGCTAATTCTTTTCCAGACTGATACAATTTTCATCCCTTTTTATTTAAAAAAAATGTTATTGCTGGTTTCTCTTATATTGTTTTTTTACCATTGTTAACATCTACCTCTATAAAATCTATCCCACTGATCAATTTGCCTGTTTTTAATTCAATGTGATTTTGAAGCTTCATAATAGGATTTTTAGTTTTAAAGGGAGAATCTATTATCATTGTTTTTGGCTGGGAAAAAAATGCGTATCTTTGGTAATCTTACTTGCTTATTCTCACGGACAAATCTGGCACTGGGAGCTCTTCGATTCTCCCAGGCTCCCTAATGTGATCAACCAAAGGCAGTTTGAGTTTGTTCCACTTCCTCCTCCACAGGTGCGCACACCTGCACAGAACACCTGGGATCCTGTGGGTGAAACATACATTGTATCATTCCTATAGAAGCGTTTGCCCCATGGGCCCTATTACAGAATATCTAGTTTACCACATGCCTTTTCCTCTAGTGCCAGGAAGACTGCAGCTGAGTCCACATCCCTCCAGCAGCCATAAAGATTCTCTTATCACTCAGGACACAGGGAAACAATTACCTTTGTCCGACCCTTTCCCAGGCTTGCTCATTATCTTCCAAGTTCTCAGACATACACAACAGTCATTGCAACCTGGATTATAACACCTGCTTGTTTTGTCTCTGCAGAGGCATAATAAATCTTAAGCTTTCTAACTTTTAGATTACTTGAATAGTTTAATTTTTAGCATGTCTTTGCTAGGCAAGATAATGTTGGATATTATCTTTTTAAACTTTGCTTAAAGGCTATTTTCAATCGAATTCAGTCGGTTCACACTAACTAATATGATGAAGCAAGGAGTGTATCTTCTAACCTCCTGAAAGTTGATCGTTACTGTTCTAGTTATTTTCTTTTTTGTTTAATAAATAGTTTCTTTAGTGGGTTTTTTTTTTTTTTGAGACAAAGTCTCGCTTTGTTGCCCAGGCTAGAGTGAGTGCCATGGCGTCAGCCTAGCTCACAGCAACCTCAAACTCCTGGGCTCAAGCAATCCTGCTGCCTCAGCCTCCTGAGTAGCTGGGACTACAGGCACGCGCCACCATGCCCAGCTAATTTTTTCTATATATATTAGTTGGCCAATTAATTTCTTTCTATTTATAGTAGAGATAGGGTCTCGCTCTTGCTCAGGCTGGTTTTGAACTCCTGACCTCGAGCAATCCGCCCGCCTCGGCCTCCCAGAGTGCTAGGATTACAGGCGTGAGCCACTTCGCCCGGCCTCTTTAGTGGGTTTTGAACTCTATTTGTTTTTGAATTAGGTAAGAAAATAATTTTTTATGTAAGGTACCTTTTTTCCTCCAATCTTGCTTTTTTTGTTTTTTAGACTTTATTTTTTTAGAGCAGTATTAGGTTCACAGCAAAAGTGGGTGGAAGGTACAAGGATACCACACATTCCACACATACACAGCCCATCCCCCCATTGTCACTGCCCCCCACAGAGTGACACATATGTGACAACTGATGGAACTACATTGACCCAAAGTCTACAGTTTACATTAGGGTTCCCTCTTGGGGTTGTAACAGTCTATGGGTTTGGAAAGATGTTGCCAGGTGTCCACTGTTACAGTGTCATACAGAGTAGTTCCACCTTCCTAAAAATCTGAGCTTCACCTATTCTTCCCTTCCCTCCAAACCCCACAGCCACTGATCTTTTTACCATCTCCATAGTTTTACCTTTTCCTGAATGTCATAGAGTTAAAATTATTTAGTATGTAGCCTTTTCAGATTGGCTTCTTTCACTTATTAATATGCATTTGTTTCCTCCATGTTTTCTCATGGCTTCATATCTGATTTCTCTTTAGCAGTGAATAATATTACACTGTTTGAGTATACCACAGTTTATGTATCCATTCACCCCCTGAAGGACATCTTGGTTACTTCCAAGTTTTGGCAATGACCAATAAAGTTGCTATAAACATCTGTTTGGCAATTTGGCAAACTTCCAAGTTTGGCAATTACGAATAAAGTTGCTATAAATATCTTTTTTTTTTTTTTTTGCAATCACGCAAGAGGAGCTTTATTATCTGGCTAGCCAGGGTCCAAGCCGTAGAGCACCTACGCAGAGGTCTCCCTCTAGGCAAGGACCCCGCAAGTTTTTGGTAGACACGAGTTTTCAATTCCTTTGAGTAAATACCAAAGAGCATGATTGCTATATGCTAGCTTATGGTAAGAATATGTTTAGTTTCGAGAGAAACTGCCAAACTGTCTTCCAAACTGGCTGTACCATTTTGCATTCCCTCCAGCAATGAATCAGAGTTCCTGTGACTTCATATCCTTCCTAGCTTTTGGTGTTGTCAGTGTTCTGGAGTTTGCTCATTCTAATAGATGGATAGTGGTATCTCATTGCTGTTTTAATTTGCATTTTCCTGCTGACATACAGTATAGAGCATATTTTCATACACTTATGTTGGTCTGTAGTTTGTTTTCTTGCCTAGTTTTGGTATGAGGGTAATGCTGGCCTTATAGAATGAATTAGGAAGTATTCCCTCTGCTTCTATTTTCTGAAAGAAATTGTAGAAAATTGGTATAATTTCTTCCTTAAACTTTTGGTAAAATTCACTAGAGAAGCCACCTGAGCTTGGTAATCCCTGCTTTGGGAGGTTATTAATTATGATTTAATTTAGACCTATTCAAATTGTCTATTTCTCCCTGTATGAGTCTGGGTAAATTATGTCTTTCAAGGAATTGGTCCATTTTATCAAGGTTATCAAATTTGTGGGCATAGACTTTTTTATAGTACGCCTTCATTTTCCTTTCAATGTTTATTAGATTTATAGTGATGTCCCCTCTTTCATTTCTAATATAAGTAATTTGCGTCCTTTTTCTTTTTTGCTTAGTTAACCTGGCAAGAGGCTCATTGCTTTTATTAATCTTTTCAAAGAACCAGCTTTTGATTTCATTGATTTTCTCTATTGATTTCCTATTTTTAATTTAATTTATTTCTGCTCTAATTATTATTATTTGTTTTCTTCTGCTTACTTTAGATTTAATTTGTTCTTCTCTTTCTAGTTTCCTAAGATGGAAGCTTAGATGATTGATTTTAGATCTTTCTTCTCTAATGTATGCATCCAATGCTATAAATTTACCTCTCAGCACTGATTCTACTGCATCCTACGAATTTGATATGTTGTTTTCATTTTCATTTAGTTCAAAATAGTCTTAAATTTCTCTTGAGATTTCTTTTCTTTGACCTATGTGTTATCGAGAAGAATGTTATTTAATCTCCAAGTATTGAGATTTTCCAGCTATCTTTATCTTATCAATTTCTAGTTTAATGCCATTGTAGTCTGAAAGCAGACATTGCATGGTTTTCATTCTTTTAAATTTGTTGGCCAGGCACGGTGGCTCATGACTATAATCCTAGCATTCTGGGAGGCCAAGGCAGGAAGATCACTTGAGCCCCAGGAGTTCAAGACCAGCCTGAGCAAGAGTGAGACCCTGTCTCTACAAAAATAGAAAAATTAGCCAGGTACAGTGGCACATGCCTGTAGTACCAGGTACTTGGGAGGCTGAGGAGGGAGGATCACTTGATCCCAGGAGTTTGAGGTTGCAGTGAACTATGATGATGTCACTGCACTCTATCCTGGGCAACAGAGTGAGACTCTGTCTCAAAAAAAAAAAAAAAACACTAAAAACTTGTTCTACTCATTCCCTATCTCCATAGATCAGTTTCTGCTCTTTCTCTCTGGCCTGCTCCAAGCCCCACCAGGCTGACTTCTGTGGACCACCTCGCTCAGGTTCCCCTGCCAAATCCTTTTGATTGGGTAAAGCTAATCGGAGGTACAAACAAGAGATCCGAGCATAAAAGGAAGGAAGTCAGAGTGTACCTTCTCTGTTTCCCCACCTGCTTCGGCTTTCCCTTTTGCTGTCGCGGCATGCCTCTTTGGCTATAGCTCCAGTGGTGGCCCTGCCTCCATGGTTCCAAATTTCACTGGGCTCCTTTCATATTATGCCCTCTTCTTTGCACCTTAGGCCCTAGAGATGATAATAGTTTTCCACTATGGCTAGTCTCTAAGTACTTCACCTTTCTTTGTTTGCTTAGCAGTACCCAACCACTGTAAGTAAACCCTTCCTTAGAAATATGTTTATTTGAACCATTTGGAGGTGAATTTTATTCCCTGCTGGGACCCTCTTAAATAAACATTTTTCCAAAGTGACACATGTAGCTGTCACTCACTGTAGGGGCAAGTCATGATTTATTTATTCATTTCTTATTGATAGACATTTATCTTATGTCTTATTGGTAGATGTTTATCATAATTTCAACTGAATTATTTATTACAAACAATGGTGCAATAAACACCATTGTGCATGGGTATGTGTGCGTGTGTGTATACTCCTGCAAGTATTTCTGCAGCAGAGATTTCTAAAATTGGAATTGCTGGAACAAAAGGCATACATATTTTGAATTTGATATTTTCCTTTTCCTACTGGGTAGAAATTCAACAATTTCCTCTCCCTGGAACATACTTACGCCTAATGAACAACAAACAAGCTATAGCCATGATAAATAAAAAAGTAAGGGTTTAGTCAAATATGCATGTTTAGACCATTTATCCAAAGAAATGGATATTTTTAAACCTAAAAATAAAGTAAGTCTTTATAAAGGGGTTTCTGAATCCTACAGTTATTCAGACAATGTAATCCTACAATCAGCTTTATTCCAAGGAAAGAGAACAATTTCTGACTGTTTTAACTAATCTGACCAGAAAAAGTTTCAGTAGTTCCCAAGTGTATTAGAATAAGCACATGATTAACAATACAATTCAAAGAACATTCTGATACTAAGTTTTAGAGTACATTCACATAATATACAACTTCTATTTGGGATCCAAATACCAAGATGTTTGCTGTCACATTCTAGGTTTAGGTTAACAAGGTTTAATATCTTAAAAGGACAAAAAGTTTCCAAAGAGACAAGACATGTTCATTGAGCATTGTATGTAAAAAATAATACATTTAAAATAATCTAAATCTCCATCAGTAGGGAAATGGTTAAACTTTGGCACATCCATACTGCAGAATACTGCAGTTTTAAAAGGCTCTTCCTTGATTATTATCGAGGTTGAGCATCTTTCAGATGTTTATGGATTTTTCTCCTTTTCCTCTATTTTCATATGTGAATCATCTGTTCATATCCTTTGCCATATTTCTAGTGGGTTGCCTTTTTTCTTATCCATATGTATAACATTTACTATGATATGGATACTAATTATTTGTTATATGTGTAACAAATATTTGCTTCCATTCAGTTGATTGTTTAATTGTATTCGTGGTATTGTATAGTCCTGACACCATGTAACCAAATAATCAGTCTATAAATATGGCTTTTTGCCATTCTACCTCTTCTAATAATAATAGACTCTTCTAAGGCTTTTTGTTTGTTTTTGCTTTGTGTTGTTGGGATTTTTTTTTTGTTGTTTTTTTGTTTTTTGAGACAGGGTTTCACTCTTTTGCCCAGGCTAGAGTGAAGTGGTGTCATAGCACACAGCATCCTCAAACTGCTAGGCTCAAGTGATCTTCCTGCCTCAGCCTCTTGAGTAGCTGGGACTATAGGTTCCTGCCATGATGCTCAGCTAATTTTTTTATTTTTCAGTAGAGACAAGGTCCTGGTCTTGCTCAAGCTGGTCTCAAACTCCTGGCCTCAAGCAATCCTCCCACCTCAGCCTCCCAAAATGCTAGGATTATAGGTATGAACCACTGTGCCTGGCCTCTTCTAGGTTTTTAATACCACTTCTATTAACATTTTGTGAGTGGTAAGAAGTAGAAATGTAATAACTTATTCCAAATGGAAGGCCAATTATCCTGATATCTTTCCCAGAAGCCTCAGTGAATGTCTTCTCATCTTTCATTCATTTTGGTCATGCCTATCTGTAAACCAGTCACTCTGGACAGAGGGCTTAAGTCAAACAAGGCAGCAACTGGAGCTAAAGACGTGGTCAGTCCCTCTCAACACATTTCAATAATGAACAAAAAGTAATATGTGAAATAAATTTTGAGAAACTATTCCTCAAAGAAAATGAAATAAATGCCAAGAAAAAAAGAACAAAAACAGATGTCCACTGCATAACCTATGACTTAGCCCATGCCTTATCTCCATTAACTTATTTGTCTAGTCCTACATCAATATCACATTGTTGAAATTACCAAAGTTGGTGATATGCTTTATAACATCTTGTCATACCAGATAACAAGAAAGCTAACAAAGACAATTAGAGTTGTGTCAAACAAAGGGACAGAGGAGGCAATTTTGGCCAAGATGGGACAATTTCAGCTTCATTAAGGATAATAATGATAATGGATTGAAACCCACCAAATACATTTAAATTCATGAGTTCATAAGGGTTTAAAAACAAACAATTACAGCAGTCCCTCCTTATCTGTTTTACTTTTTGTGGTTTCAGTTACCCTTGGTCAATCGAAGTCTGAAAATATTAAATGGACAATTTCAGAAAAAAACAATTCATAAATTTTAAATTGTGTGTTGTGCTGAGTAGTGTGATGAAATCTCTCGCTGTCCTGCTCCGTCCCCCTGGGACATTAATCCTCCCGTTGTCCAGGAGATCTACAGCTGTCCACCAGCTGGTCACTTAGGAGCCATCTGGGTTATCAGATCTGCTGTCTCAGTGTCACAGTGTTTGTGTTTGAGGAACCTTCATTTTACATAATAATGGTCCCAATACCCAAGAGTAATGATGCCGGTGATTCGATATGCCAAAGAGAAGCGCTAAAATGCTTCCTTTATGTGAAAGGGTGAGAGTTCTCCACTTAATAAGAAAAGAAAAGAACTTACATGCTGAGACTTGCTAAGATCTACAGTAAGAATGAATCTCCTATCCGTGAAATTGTGAAGAAGGAAAAACGAATTTTTCCTAGTTTTGCTTTTGCACCTCAAACTACAAAAGTTATGGCCACAGTGTGTGATAAGTGCTTAATTAATATGGAAAAGACATCAAATTTGTGGGCGGAAGTGATCAACAGAAACAAGTTCCAACTGACAGCAACGTGTTGCACCACAAAGCATTGAGCCTATACGCAGTCTTCAGCAAGTCTTGAAAAGAGTGACACCAAGCCGTTTGCTACAAGCAAGGGATGTTTGCACAGACTTAGGAAAACAGAAGGTCAATAGTGGCCTGAATCTGTATCACGCTGCCTGTGTCACTCACCTCACTTCATCTCATCATGTAGGCACTGAATCATCGCACATCATCACAAGAAGAAAAAGAGTATGTACCATTCAGTAAGATATGTTGAGAAAGAGAGAGACCATAGTCACATAACTTTTATTACAGTATACTGCTATATTGTCCTATTTTATTAATTATTGTTGTTAATTGCTTACCATGCCTAATTTATAAATTAAACTTTACCATAGTTATGTATGCATAGGAAAAAACATAGTATAGAAATAAGTTTCGGTACCACTTGTGGTTTCAGACATCTGTTGGGCTCTTGGAACTTATCCCCTGTGGATAAGGGGGCATTACTATAACTGGCCACCTTGGAAGGATGGAAGGCAACTAACTACTCAATATCTTAAAAACTGGTAAACAATGGGACTGAGCAAGCATTCTTCCTGCCTTTCCTATATGACAATACCCATGGATATAAAAGTCAGGAGATGGTTGTACAACTCTACGAATATACTAAAAGCCAGTGAATTGAATGTTATGTGAATTATATCTCAATAAAGTGTTTTTTTTTTAAAGTCAAGAGAGTGGTTATTTTCGGAAAAAGGAAGAGGGTCGAGATTGGATGGGACACATAGTGGCTAACAAGGTTCAGTTTCTTGACCAAGGTGGTAGTTACAAAGATGTTCTTTTTACAATTTGTTCTCTTTACAACTGGTTTCATAGAGTTTTATTAATCTATGGTTTTTGATTTTTCAGTAAAAAATTAAGTAAAATAAGCCACTAGTGGTTAAAGGCGTGGGTGAGAGAGTGAGCACAGCCCCGGGCTATCCCAGACATCACGGGGATCTGGCTTCAACAGAACATTCTGCAGTGATCTGGGCGGTCTGTTGTGGGTCCGTGGGTCAACAGCCACCAGCGGCAGGTCTGTGGTGAACTTGGGCTCCATGAAAGGGCCGTGACTGCCTCAGAACTGAGCTCCAGGCTTCTCCAGGAGAAGCTAACAAGACTATGGTCGTGGTGCCTAAAAACATGAGCCCAGAGATGACTGTCTTCGAATTTCATTGCAGATGATGGTATGAGCAACTATTATTGGATATTTTTTATAGTTCTCCTATTCTAGAGAAAACTCAAAAGTGACTGTAGTTGCCGGGCACGGTGGCTCACGCCTGTAATCCTAGCACTCAGGGAGGCTGAGGTGGGTGAATCACTCAAGGTCAGGAGTTCGAAACCAGCCTGGGCAAGAGCAAGACCCCATCTCTACTAAAAATAGAAAGAAATTAATTGGCCAACTAAAAATATATAGAAAAAATTAGCTGGGCATGGTGGCACATGCCCGTAGTCCCAGCTACTTGGGAGGCTGAGGCAGGAGATTGCTTTGAGCCCAGGAGTTTGAGGTTGCTGTGAGCTAGGCTGACACCACAGCACTCTAGCCTGGGCAACAAAGTGAGACTCTGTCTTAAAAAAAAAAAAAAAAAAAAAGCAGCTGTAGAAAGAACAAGCATTGTGTGATTCCATTTATATGAGTTATTTAGACTAGGCAAATCCATAGAGACCGGAAGTAGAATAGTGGCTGCCAGGGGCTGGGGGTGGGGAGAATAGTGATATTGTTTAGTGAGCACAGAGCTTCTGTTTGGGATGATGGAAAAGCTCTGGCTATGGATAGTGGTGGTGGTCACACAACAAGGTGAATGCACCTAATGCCGCTCAGCTGTACCCTATAAAATGGTTAAAATGGTAAATGTTGTGTTATGTATCTTTTACCACAATTTAAAAAAAACTGTAGAGAAAGGGCAGGGAACTCACTATACAACTTACCAAATTAATTGAAGAAAAATGCAAAATTCTTGGAAAGATTAAGCATATTACAAGAGATTAAGATGGCCTGGGATTATCCTGACCAAGTGCCAGCCTTCAGAAAGACTCCAGGGCAGCAGCAGATCTGGAGAAGCTACTGAGGAGAAGCTAAACAGGTCCAGAGCTATATTCTGTGGCAAAGAAGATCTTATGCTTTTTTCAGTTCTTTTTAAAGAAGAACTGAAAAAAGAGAAACCTGGAAAACTGATTGCTGGCATGACCAGGTTAAAAACACAACAGATTAAAGTCTATGCAATAACTCAGGCTTTTTCTTTCTTTCTTTCTTTTTTTTTTTTTTTTTTGAGATAGAGTCTTGCTCTGTCGCCCAGGCTGGAGTGCAGTGGCGTCAGCCTAGCTCACAGCAACCTGCAACTCCTGGGCTCAAGCAATCCTGCTGCCTCTCAGCCTCTTTAGTAACTGGGACCACAGGTGCACACCACCACACCTGGCTAATTTTTTTCTATTTTTAGTAGAGATAAAGATTTAGTAGGTTCTCACTCTTGCTCAGGCTGTTCTCAAACTCCTGATACTCCCACCTCAGCCTCCCAAAATGTGTGGATTACAGGTGTGAGCCACGGCGCCCAGCCTTCAGGCTTTTTCTTTTGGCAGCCTTCTCCAATACTGCTCTTCATCCCAGGACCAGCCTTCTTCTGAGAGCAGCTCCTTCCACTCCTCTCCATTGAAAGTCTCCCATTTGCTCCCAGGCTTCATTCTTCTGATTTGCATTATCCCGGGGTCTCCAGAGAAACAGAACCAACAGGATATACAGAGAAAGAAAGACTTATTTTAAGGAATTCGTTCACACGATTGTAAGGGCTGGCGAGTCTGAAATTTCTAGAGCAGGCCAGCAAGCTGCGAACTCAGGGAAGAGTTGATGCTGAAGTTTTGAGTCTGAAACGTGCAGGCTGGAAACTCAGAAAGGAGTAGACACTACAGTCTTGAGGCAGAATTGCTTCTATTTTAGAAACCCTCAGTCTTTGCTCTCAGGCCTTCAACTGATGGAATGAGGCCGACCCATGTTATGAAGAATAGAATATAAATCACGTCTAAAAAATACTTTCACAGCAACATCTAACCTGGTGTTCGACCAAACAATTGGGCACCTTTGCCTAGCAACCTGACACACAAAATTAACCATCACAAGCCTCATCTGCAATTAACAGTCCTTTGTTTCTCATGGGTCCCAGGGGACATTCTCTTCCTCCTGCTTCTCTAGAAAGCATCAATGGCCCACCCTAGAATCCATCCCACCAAACAACTTTTCCACGGCCTGCAGCAGCAATGAAAAATTTCTATCCACCAAAATGTTTCCCTCCTCTTCTTCTCCCATGTACCATTTCATTCCACCATCCCTACCCTGACATAGTGGGTTCTCTCCAAGCTTTCACTCAAACCTCTTACTGAACTAGAGCTGTATTGTGTTATTTTATTTTTTTATTTGGTTTTTTTTTTAATTAATTTTGAATCGTTGCTTACTTTTAGTTAGGAACTCGCTGTTATTTAAGTGGTTATATTTTTGGTCAAATTGTAAGATTAACAGAATAATTCTTAAAGAAGAATTGTGATTCTTACGGTAGTGCTTTGTAAATAAAGTTGTTGGCTTACTGCTGCGATTCCAGTTCCTAGAACCACGGCTGGCATGCAAGACAAAGCAGTTCAATAAACATCTGCTGAATGAATCTGTTAATGAGGCGAATTAGTCACCATTGAGACTATTCTTGCACTCCAGCATCAATTTTAATTTGTCATGGAACACCATTCAGAATCCTTGTAGCCTAAGTCTGCTTATTGATTATTGATTCTTCTATGTTCCTTTGTGCAGCTGGGCCTGTTTCTTTTCTTGCGCTGTCCTTGTCATCTCGGGTATCAGAGTTAAGCCACACCTATAAAAATGAATCCCAAAGCTTTCCATTTAATCTGTTCTCTGGAAAGAGTTGGATAGAATGGGAATAATCTGCTCTTTGACTGCTTGAGAGAATTCATAAAGCATCTGGGCCATGTGCCTTTTTGGTGGATATTTCTTTGATAACCTTCTCAATTTCTTTTTTGGTTATTGATCTATTCAGGTTTTCTACCTCTTAAAGATCCAATTTTTGAAATTCAGGTTGTCTTCAATAATTGTTCATTAAATAAAGCCAGGTGAGGTGGCTCATGTCTGTAATCCTAGCACTCTGGGAGGCTGAAGCGGGTGGATCACTCAAGGTCAGGAGTTCTAAACCAGCCTGAGCAAGAGCGAGACCCCATCTCTACTAAAAATAGAAAAAAATTAATTGGCCAACTAAAAGTACATAGAAAAAATTATCCAGGCATGGTGGCACATGCCTGTAGTCCCAGCTACTAGGGAGGCTGAGGTAGAAGGATTGCTTGAGCCCAGGAATTTGAGGTTGCTGTGAGCTAGGATGATGCCACAGCACTCTAGCCTGGGCAAGAGAGTGAGACTCTGTCTCAAAAAAAAAATTGTCCACTAAATATATTGGTATAAATTATATATGGTATGCTCTACTAATATTTTAAAGTCTTCTCTATATCTGTATTATCTCTTTTTTATCCCTAAGTTGATTTTATCTTCTCTTTTTTCTTGATTAAACTTTCCAGAGGTTTATCTAATTGCTTGTTCTTTTCAAGGAACCTATTCTTCATTTCCTATTTTCATTTATTTTAGGGTTGCCAGATTTAGCAAATAAAAATATAGGATGCAAGTATGTCTTTTAATTGGTTTCCCATTGTATCCTTCCTTGTACTTTCTTTGGATTTATTTTGTTGTTATTTTTCTGGCTTCTCAGGTTAAAGGGCAAGGCATTTATTTACAGTATTCCTTTTTTCTAAAAATTGTGTTTAAAGCTATGGATTTCCTTCTTTGGTCCCGCTCTTTGGGTTTTAATATGTAGTCGCTCCTTTTGTTGTTCAATTCTAAATAATTTATAACTTCAATTTTTACTCCCTCTTTAAGGGTTAAATGTCTCTTTTTATTTTTAAAGTATGTAGATTTGGGGGTGGCTCTTTTTATACTCAATTGTATTACACTGTCATCACTACATGTGGCCTGAAATGGTTGAGCTTTTCTTTTCTGTCAAGTATTTCCTCCCCAAATTTTTGGTGTTGTGGCATATGTAGAAGACAATAGTTGTACATCTCACTGTTGGTAAACTAAAGGGGATTTGGAGCCCCAGGCAAGGATGCTGGGGGGAGTCAGGCCACAGTCTCTGAGCCTCTGGCCCCTCCCTGGCCCCACAATCACACACTGTGCAGGTGGGAAGCTCTGGCCTGCTGCACCCTCAACTTTGGTGCATGTTTTTTGTTCAGTTTTGAAAAGAATGCTATTTCTCTATTTGCAAGGTACACACACACACACACACACATATACGTGCATAATTTACATATACATTTAATTAAGATACTGTCTTACTGGAATCCTCTCTAGTTACTTCCTTTGATCTGTTGTTTTCTTAGGGATCACATGCTCTTCCTTTCCCTCCAGAGGCAAACACTCTCCTGCATTTACAGCCTATCATGCATTTTGTTAGGCTTTAACTACTATACATGTATCTTGAATCCGTGCTTAGTATTCTTTTGCCTGTGTAAACTTTATATAAATGATACCAAATGTATTTTTTGGCAATTTGCTTTTTGCATTCAACATTACATTTGTGAAAGTCATCCCTTCTACATGTGCAGCTCAAGTTTAGTCATAATCTAATCATAGATTCTTTCATAGTAGCAGATTTATTTATTTATTTATTTATTTGACAGGCTCTCACTCTGTTATCCAGGCTGGAATGCAGTGGTGCTATCATAGCTCACTGGAATCCTCCCACCTCAGCCTCCCAAGTAGCTGCAACTACAGGTGAGCAACACCACGCCCAGATAAATTTTTCTTAATTTTTAATTTTGTAGAGATGGGGTCCTGTTATATTGGCCAGGCTGGCCTAGTGCTCCTAAGCTCAAGGAATCCTCCCGCCTCAGCCTCCCAAAGTGCTGGGATTATAGGCATGAGCCACTGCACTTGGCCCAGTGTTTTTATTAATAGAATCCAAGTTAGTTACCCATTTTCCTATGGATGTGTATTTCTAACGTATGTTCCTAATTTTTCACTTTTACAATGGTGTTATGAACATTCTTGTCCAAGTCTTGCTGACTTCCTATGGCGAATTTCTCTCGAGTAAATGCCTCAGAGTCGAATCCTAGGCCTTAGGTTATGTGAATCTGTAATTCTTCTAGACAATACCAAATTATTCTCCAAAGTGAACATACCAATTTACATTCCTTCCAATGGTATATATTAATAATAGGTTCTCTGGCCCCACACCTTGACCAACAACTGGTATTGTCACATTTATAACTTTTGCCAAACTGATGAGTTGCATTGTTCTTATTTGCATTTTTATTATTCCTAGCAAGGTTGATAATCCTGTTATTTGTCATTTGGTTTTCCTTTTCCATGGATTTTTTTTTTAGTCTTTTTTTTCCCTAATGACTTTTTTGTATTTTCCTGATTTGTAGGAGTTCTTCATTCTGCCTACTAATCCTTATTAGTTATATTTGTTACAAGTATCTTCTCTCAGATTGCAACTTTGCACTTTTTTATGATGCCTTTTAATAAGCAGATTTTTTTCATCTCAGTATAATTGACACTATCAATCTTCTCCTTTATGGTTTGGTTTTATGGCTTCCCTTTGCTCCATACAAGACCATAAAAATATTCTCCCGTTTTTTCTTCTAAACATTGCTTTTCATTTTGGGTCCTTCTGTGGAATTTATTTTTGGTGTATGATGTGAGCTAGGGACCTAATTATGTGTAATAGATTTCCTGGCATCACTGATAGAATAGTTCATCCTTTCCCTACAGATCTGGAGTATTGATTTTATGGAAATCAAGTTTTCATATATGGGTGGGTCTGTTTCTGAGCTCTCTACTCTGTTCCAAAGATCTTGTTGTGTATCCTTGCACTGGTATCACACTGTTTTAACAACAATAACTTCATACTAAAGGTATACATCTGGTAGGAAAAGTCTCCCCATCATTTTCTTCTATTTGATAGGGCTAACAGAATTCTAAATTAAAAGTAATTGTCTCTCGAAACCACTAAGATTTCATTGCACTGATATTTTTGATACAGTGTTGCTGATGAGAAGTCTGATATCAATTTGATTCTCTTTCCTGTGTAGGCATTCTATTTTTTTCCTCTGGAAGGTTTTAAGGCTTTTCTCTTGTCTTTTCTATTCACAAATTTTACACTATTTGCAGGGACTTTGTAAGGTTCTGTCAACCTGAGGAACCAAGCCTTCTTTGATTTATTTATTTAAATTTGCTGTCTCTCTTCCCTACTCATATTCTTTTTGGAACTCATTAGATAAAAATTAGAATTCTGGGCCAGGCGCAGTGGCTCACGCCTGTAATCCTAGCACTCTGGGAGGCCGAGGCGGGCGGATTGCTCAAGGTCAGGAGTTCAAAACTAGCCTGAGCGAGACCCCATCTCTACTATAAAAATAGAAAGAAATTAATTGGCCAACTAATATATATATATAAAAAAAAATTAGCCGGGCATGGTGGCACATGCCTGTAGTCCCAGCTACTCGGGAGGCTGAGGCAGGAGGATCGCTTGAGTCCAGGAGTCTGAGGTTGCTGTGAGCTAGGCTGACGCCACGGCACTCACTCTAGCCTGGGCAACAAAGCAAGACTCTGTCTCAAAAAAAAAAAAAAAATTAGAATTCTGGATCTATCCTCCATGTCTCTTGATTTTTTTTCTTTGTACATTACATTACTTTCCTATTTGGGCTATCTTCTGGGAGAATATTATAGTTCTATCTTCCAGTTCATTAATTTGCTCATTGGCAAATTAATTTAGCCCTTCTATTATTTCAATAATCAATTAAATTTTCTTAATATCTAGTTTATTCTTACATATGTATGTATATTAACCTTTCACATTTCTTTAATGATACAAGTCATATTTATTGTAAAGCCCTACTCTTCTTACTGTGTTAATTCTATTTTCTCAGATGGAAGTTTTATCATCTGTTGAGTTTCTTGTCTTTAATGTTAGCATTCTTTAAAGTTTGGCCATTTCTGATTTTTCACTCATCTCTGTAGTGGAAATGTCATGTTAGATCTATGTTGTATCTATTTTTTAGTCTATTTTGAGGAAGGATGGGGTGTACCACTGGTCATACCTTGATGGCCAGTGTTCTGACATGGGTGTAGCCAGACACTGGGGTGGGGCCCTGCTTTATCTATATTACTATCACCTTCCCACCCATTTTTCTGGACTGTAGATAGACACAGGCCATTACTAGTGTCTGGCTAAAGGAATAGAGAAGGAGTGGCAAGCAGGGATCAAACTATGTAGATATTCCTACTCTGGCACCTGAATTAGTCAATCTATTGGTTATCTTTGAACTTTCTACCACTGCTATTTACCACTTGGAGCAAGGAGCATTCTTAGTGTCCCTCCTATATTTTGCAGCAATAGGCTACCGTTCTAGTGTTTATCTCCTTCACCTGATCCTATGTCATTCAGAAATTTGTTACAGTTTTTTGCCCCTGGAAATTTCACTCTCATTCCCAATGCAGCTGTGATTTTTCTCACTTATCTTCTCCATTACTTGTAAAAACTTGGAGCTGGAGGAGGAGATTGTATCATTTTTCATTTTTCATTCCATTATCCTTAAATTCACCCTGTTGCCATGCTTGAGTTACGAACAAAGAGAAAAAGAAGTCAAAGAAGTGGTCTGTGGGGGTCAATATATCATTTTATTCTAATAAAAACTACTAGAGAATGTACCTTGACATGAAAGCCAAATATGTTTACTCATACTGAATCACAGCATTACATAAACTTCACCATCCAGGCCCTGGGGCAGGTCTCATTGCATGGGCGGCATCCTATCCAACGAGCAGTAGAACTTGTGTTCTCCTGGGCTGACTGCCTCCTGAAGAACAAAGAGATGAAAGTAAGCCAATCATGCTCAGTTTAGTATTCCAGAATTTACCAGTCAGAATAACTCATACTCTCTAAGAACACAGGTGATAAACTGAGTCATGTTCCTTCATACAGAAGGTCTCCTCTTGCTACTGTAACAAACTACCACAAACATAGTTGCTTAACATAACACAAATTTATTCTCTTACAGTTCTTGAGGTTAGATGCCCAAAATCCATTTCACTGGGGTAAAGTCCAGGTGTCAGCAGGGCTGGTTCCTCTGGAGGATCTGAGAAGAGAATCTCTCTTCTTGCCATTTCAGCTTCTAGTGGCCCTCTGTGTTTCTATCCCCAAAGCTCCTCACTCCAATCTGTTTCTGCCATCATGTTGCCTTCTCATGCTCTGACTTCTCCTGTGTTCTTCTCACAAGTATCATTGCGATTACGTCGGGCCAACCAGATAACCCAGGATAACTGTCCCATCCCAAGATCCTTAACCACGTCTGCAAAGTCCCCTCTGCCATATAACATAGTCACAGGTTCTGGGGATCAGGATAAGGACATTTTGAGGGGGTCGTTATTCTATCACAGAAGATAATATCAAGAGTTAAGGGCTGGACGCGGTGGTTCACACCTGTAATCCTAGCACTCTGGGAGGCCGAGGCGGGTGGATTGCTCGAGATCAGGAGTTCGAGACCAGCCTGAGCAAGAGCGAGACCCTGTCCCTACTATAAATAGAAAGAAATTAATTGGCCAACTAATATATATAGAAAATATTAGCTGGGCATGGTGGCGCATGCCTGTAGTCCCAGCCACTCGGGAGGCTGAGGCAGAAGGATTGCTTGAGCCCAGGAGTTTGAGGTTGCTGTGAGCCAGGCTGATGCCACAGCACTCACGCTAGCCTGGGCAACAAAGTGAGACTCTGTCTCAAAAAGAGTTAAGAATCATTCCCCCTAATATTCCCTCCGTTCTTATTCTCATAAGCCATTGATTTAACCATTCAGCCTAAGCCAACCAGAGGTGTGGCCGACATCCTCAGGCGAGGATCTTGGCAGCCTGTCAGGACAGTCCTGCCCTCTTATATCACCAGACTTTGTATTATCCTAGGAACCTTGGTGGGCGATAGAGATTTTGTTCACAACAGGTTCCAAAATAGCTCCCTACAATGTATTAATTTTAATTGTAGTTCGATGCCATTCTGTATCCAAGGCTGAACTCCATTCATTTTTCTATTATGCATTTTTATTACACTTGCCTGTATTGTGCACTTATTAGAGGAGCAGCAATGAGATGAAATGACAAAAGTACACCACTCTAATAATAGTATGCACAAAGAAACTTCGATAACAAAATGCCAATAATGTGGAGAAAAACATTTTAACATAAACCTTCTCCCTTTATCAAGTTTCTAGGAAGAAATTAACATCCAAGAAATGAAATTCACAGCCTCTTTATGTAAGTCAAAATC
The DNA here is from genome assembly GCA_008750895.1 of Mirza zaza. Lineage (NCBI taxonomy): Eukaryota > Metazoa > Chordata > Mammalia > Primates > Cheirogaleidae > Mirza > Mirza zaza. The sequence continues at coordinate 18,574 of VSMD01010026.1, forward strand.
ATGAGACATGAAAGCTCAAAGAAAGTAAATTTTAAAATAAAAATATCTGCATCTAGAATGGTGAATCCTTTCCAGAAAAATAAGGAAAAAAGAAAATGAAAAAAAAAATAAAGAAAAAAATAAATTAAAATAAAAATATCTTGTGCTTGTGAGTTAAAATTCAAAGAAATTAAACTCAAAAATTTATTTTCCCCAACTTCTTTTGCTGCTGTCTCAGCTGGAGGGGATGACAATGCCTGGGTAGAGTCCGGAATCTCTTGGCAACCGCAGCTTAAGCTGTATCTCTCTGGAAGGGGGGCAGTTCCTTCAGGGCACCCAAATTAGAAAATAATGATAATACCAGCCAAGTCTGTTCTGTACCTTTTTTCTAAAGAATCTATAGGTTTAATAGAACATGCAAAATGAGCATAGCACTGGCTCTATACCCACAATAGTCATAAAACAAGCCAATTCCTAGCAGGTAGCCCAAGCAAAATTGCATGCCCAAAATCAGTGCATTGGGTTGTCAAAGACTGTCACAGAGACTGCAGCCTCTCCAAAGTGCCAGCTGATCGATACTGAGGGTCCTGTAAATTTAAACCCAGTTAGTGGAAATCTCATAGCCACAGGTAAATTTCAGCACTATGGCACCTGGCACTTACCACGTCTGGGAAGATCCACCTCTGGGTACCATCTCCTCGCTCGGAGCATTTGAAAGGATGTTGTCTTCTCGCAAAGTTTAGAAATGTGCCATGGTGACAGTCTCAGTCATCACATCTTATTTGAGAGGATCTGTTCTTTCCCACTCAGATACTCAAACCCTTTCATTTCCAGGTTCCCTTTGAACCATAGAGGCTGCCCTGCAGTCGTGCCCCGAAAGTGATCTAGTAACAGAGCTCCCACAGCAACTAATGGGCATTTTTATTCCTGTTCCACAGTTGCTTTTTCCACTACATCTTTCAGAGGGATTGCTTAGGCCTAAGAAAACCAGCATTGTTTATTTCAAAGTAGCGAGAAGATTTGGAACGTTCCAGACACAAAGAAACAATAAACTAAACAAACATTTGAGGTGATGGATATCCCAATTACCCTGATTTGATCACTACACATTGTACGTATATCACATGTACCCCAGAATTATATACAATCACTACGTGTCAATTTTAAAAAATTAACAACAACAAGAAAAAACCACTTGGGGAGGATTTCTCCATATCTAAACAACAAGTTTTTAGCAACCTTGAGAACAAGTAGAGGGAGTGATTCTTGAGTCACATGAATTCAGACTTGGTCCATCCACCCTGTCCTCTTTTGCCCTTGAGGATGGTTCAAAACAACATAAAAGAGGAATTAAAATCAGGGATGTTTACATTACCCACCTGGACCTAGCGCCAACACATTGAAAACTAATCTCTCACTAATGCTCTGTGGCCCATAGAAAGCCCAGCTGCCCCACAGTTTAAAAACAGCAAATACTTTTCCTGTACTTTAATATCTAAAAGGGCAGTATATGAAAAGACTGCCTCTTTCCCCCTATAATTGAATCTCCACATCTGCTGCAACTGCTTATTAAGGCCTCTTCAGCCTGCTGGCCCCAGCTAAGGCCCTCCCATAGCCCCTGTGCCTTTGCCCAAACCCTCTGACAGCCTCCGGTGGTTTTTCCAAGGTCTTTTTCCCCCAGGACGTGGCTGATAAGAGCCAACTGCACCACTGTAAACCTTCATGGCCCAACATAAGCCTATACGAACTGCCAAGATGGAAATGTCCTCTGCACAAAGAACAAGACCCCAGGGCCGAGGCCAACCCTTTGCCACTGTGGAAGCCCCCGCCACTCCCTGTGTATCCACTCGCTACTCCCTAACTGTGCTCCCTCCTTATTCCTTACATATCAGATTTCCGGCCAGCGCACCCAGTGTTGGGACACTGAAGGAGTACGCAATAAACAGCACCCCTCCTCCGTTTCAGAGTTCAAAACAAATTTAAAAAGAAGATAAAGGAGTGGAAGGAAGCCAATTATTACTTTGTTCCTGATAGAACTGGGTTGTAGAATGCGGTTTCATGTAAGAGTCAGAAGAGCTGCCCGGAACAAGCTGCAGAATAAGATCCGGCCGTCCTGGATTTGCCTCACTGCCGGGGTCAGGCCTCGAGCCCTCTGGATTCCAAAGAGAAAGGCAACAGGAATGAGCTGAGTATACCCACTTTATTTTCCTTAAATGTGCCAATTAAATCACAGCCCAGGGGCAGAGTTGGGAAAGGCCAGAGAACAGCCAGGTGTTCCACTAATGCAGCTCCCTTGGCCCCGGAAGACGCCTTTTGTTTGAGGTTTTTCGTAACTAATAAAAGACGTGGATGTATTACATGGGTAATTAAATAGCTTGATTTTTTGCTTTTAAAGCCAAGATGGTAGAAGATGCTACCTGGTACCACAGTTATAACCAGGAAGCCTAAAGATAAACTTTCTCTGGCATTGTCAATGAACCTTAGAGAATGCTTTCCCACGTTCTCCAGAGGTTTTTCATATGTCTTTAAGACGACACCAGAGTTCATATGTTTATTAGCCATGCATATGATTCACCAGTTGGAGCAAGATTTAAATAAAACCTTTCCTCCATTCCAGAGACAAATGTTTTAAGGCTTCTCAGATCTCCCACCATCCCCTTTGTTCTTTCTTTTGGTCACTCCCCACTTCCGGACTTGCATGAAACAGCCACACGGCAAGGTGAAAATTAATTTCCTGAGTGATCACAGGGCAGCCAGATGCCAGCACGTGGGAGTTCAAGGGATTTAGCTGTGTGTGGTGTGAACCTTGGCCGCAGCAAATGGAGACGGCAGAGCTGGCAGATAAACGCCTACTCCGTGTTCCCCTTCTCGGACTATGGGGTGCAGCTCCTTCTGGCAACTTCTCTGGAGCATCCTGAGGACCGAGCAAGCTTGCCTGCTGAGAGATGTGCTGCCGGGAAGACCACTTCGCATCCTCCCTGCCTCGTTTCCCTTGTTCCTGGCATTTGCCAACCTGACTCTGTGTTGTTTTGTGCCCTACTGCCCTTGCCTCGAGGCCAGCCTCAGTGGGCTACCTCCCACAAATCAACATTTACTGAATGTTTCTTAGGGAGGCAAAGAATGTTACATTACATGTAATGCAGGAAACCTTCCTTTAGAATATTCTCTGAGTTTCTTTCTCCCGCCTCAAAAAGAGATGGCTCACCCATCTCTTCTTCCTCTTCTTTCCCATATTTTCCTTGTAAAATTCTCTTCCAAGTATTTCTCTTGTTTTGCGTTGAGTAGAGCAATTTAGTCCCCTCTCAGCATTTAATTCTCCTCACTGCCAACCACTCTGCTTAATTCAACAAAGGCCCTCTGGTGAGCTGAGTACACAAAGCATTTGTTCTTCCTTGTAGACAAGAAGGGAAGGATTGCTCGTGTGTCATTTTAGTACATTTTCTCTCTGTCACGCAGGCATAAAGCAAAAATTCCAAGCAGGCAAGACGTGGAGGGAAGAAAGAACTATGTCAGGGCGAGGCGAGGGTGAGGTCCAGGCAGGCACAGGTTTGTAGTGATAGTTAGTGGGGAAAAAGCAGATCAGGAACGTGGAGCTTGAGCCAGGGGCAGACACTCGACATAAAGCCGGGTTCAGACTGGGGCCAGCTCACCTGTGCGAGAGGCGACCAGGAGCTGGGAAACGACTTTCAGAAACACTGGGCAGGAGCAACGGGAAAGCAGTTTAATAGGCAACAAACCTGGTTCTAAGGCAGAGCACCCCAGAAGTTCACTGCCAGGATCAGAACCAACCCCAATGGCAGTGAAACAAAGTCTCCTCTCACAAGAGGACAAATAGATCACCCGCCGAGGGTCGAGGGCTGAGGAATCAGGAAACCAGGCAGTTTCCCGCTCTTGAGATTTCCCCTCACACTTACAAATGGTACATTCTCGTTCTGTGTGAGTTTTCTATTGCTGCTGTAACAAGTCCCAACCAATTCAGTGGCTTGAAACAACACAAATTTACTACCTTGCAGTACTGTGAGCTAGAAGTCTGACACGGACCTCACCAGATGAAATCAAGGTCTCTGCAGGGCTGCGTGCATTTCTGGATGCTCTGGAGGAGAATCCTTTTCCTTGCCTTTTCCAGCTTCTAGAGGCTGCTGCATTCCTTAGCCCGTGGCCCCCTTTCCCTCTCCCCAAAACCAGCAATGGCCGTGGAGTCCTCACATCCTGTCCCTCTGACCTCCTCTCCTGCTTCCCTCTTTCACGGCTCAGCACACTTGTCATTACATCAGCTCCACCTGGATAATCCAAGCTAACCCCCATATCTTAAGGTTGGCAAATTAGCAAACTTACTTCCATCTGTGAGCTTAATGCCCCTTTGCTATATAACATGTATCCATAGGCTTGAGGGATTAGGATGTCTACCTCCTTGGAGGCAGGCATCACTCTGCCTACCATCATCACGGCGATGATGAGTGCCATGCAGAGAAACAAAGTAGGGCCAAGGGAGTGACATTCTTCCTCCGTCAGATCTGTCTCTGACCACAGCTAGGAAGGCTCTCTGCTTTTGCTTGTAAGGTTTCATGTGATTATATTGGGCCCACTTGGATAATCCAAGCTACACTCCCCGTCTAAGGTGCTAACATTAATGACATCTGCAAAGACTCTTTTGCCATTTAAGGTTACTTACAGGTTCGAGGGATTAAGATGTGGACATCTGGGCCAGGCGCAGTAGCTCACACCTGTAATCCTAGCACTCTGGGAGGCCGAGGTGGGCGGATCATTTGCGATCAGAAGTTCAAGACCAGCCTGAGGAAGAGCAAGACCCCGTCTCTACTAAAAATAGAAAGAAATTAATTGGCCAACTAAAAATATATAGAAAAAATTAGCCAGGCATGGTGGCACATGCCTGTAGTCCCAACTACTCGGGAGGCTGAGGCAGGAGGATCGCTTCAGCCTAGGAGTTTGAGGTTGCCGTGAGCTAGGGTGACGCTACAGCACTCTAGCCTGGGCAACAGAGTGAGACTCTGTCTCAAAAAAAAAAAAAGGATGTGGACATCTTGAAGGGGGTCATTGTTCTGTCTGCCACACCTTAAATATGATGACATTTTCTAGGCATAGAGGCTCATTGGTGACCCTGAAATTTACAGCTGGTGCTTTGCCAAGAGCCCATGTAGAGTTCAGCTGTTGGATAGGGTTATTTCAATTTAGTCAGAAAGCGTAAGCTAAGATTTCCCACTGTTAGCTCCCTTAACTGGAAAAATGTGTGCATCTTTTCTCTCTGCTTAGAAGTGAAGCAGTGATATGAAGGCACCACCACCATGAGGTACAGAAGAGTAACGTTAGCCCTGATTTTAACCCAAAATCAGAGTCGAATCATTCCCTGGGCTGCCTCTTTATAATCAATACCTCTCTTTGCTTATATTTAATGTCTCTGCTGATCAAAGTAATACATTTTCCCAATTTCAAATCTCAGTGTTAAGGAGCTCAGAACTGGGAACAGCATTCCTCTGCCCTTTCCATTCAGTATTGTTCCAGATCCTCCAAGAAGTAGCCACTGAGATGGGATTAGACACATAAGAAATTTGTCAGGGGAAATGTCTATGAGAAGAAAGGAGAAGTCAAGAGAACTGGGAGAGCCATCAGACCATGACACAGGTCTGACCTTGAGTGAAGGGGAGAAGGAAGCTGCAGGCTGAGCAGAAGCACCTTAGGCTGCAATTCTCTGCAAATCTCCTTTTTTTTTTTTTTTGCAAATCTCCTTTTTACTGGCAGTTGGCAACCTGTGGAGGATCCAGAGGTTCAGAGTTTCATTCGTATCTGTCTCCAGACAGGGCAATGACTACTAAGAGCTCTCCTGCTCCTCCAGAATGCCATGAACTCCTGGGAAAAATATTTGGCCTAGGAAAAGCAGGTTTCAGCAGGTGACTATCATAGCCACAGAGAAACCTCAGGGGCACATCCCCAGATCGTCTCATTCTGTGAACCACGGCCCCGCACGCCAGCAACACCAGACCGTATCATCATAATCCCCCAAGCATAGTGACGCCAGACTGCACATATCTCCCAGTTATGTTCCTCCAGGCCCTGGCGCCTTCGTGGACTCTGCTCAGCCACATGAGCGGCCCTCCTTCCGCTTTTCTGTTTGTTTGGTTTTGACATGGCAAATTCCTATTTATCTTTCTTAGTCTGTTCAGGCTACTATGACAGAACATCATAAACCAGGTGACTTATAAACAACAAAATTCTATTTCTCATTGTGCTGGAGGCTGAGAAGTCCAAGATTGAGGCACCAGCAGATGCGATGTCTGACGAGGGCTCCTGTCTGGCTCATAAGTGCCAACTTCTAGCTGTGTCCTCACACTGGAAGGAGCCAGGTGTCTCTCCAAGGCCTCTTTCACAAGGGCACTAATCTCATTCATGAGGGCCGTGGCTGTACTCTTGGGACCCAATCACCTCCCCCAGGCCCTTCTACCTCCTAAACCATCACATTGGTGATGAAGCGTCAACATGTGAATTTTAGTGGGACCCACGCATTCAAACCCTAGCACCGCAATGCTCAACATTACATCTGCTCAGCAAAGCTTGCCCTCTCCTGTGTGTGCTCTCACAGCAGGTCGCTCACACCTATTTCACTGCTCATAACTCATTGTACAGTGATTTCACACACACACACACACACACACACACCCTGAAATTTACAGCAGGTGCTCTGCCAAGAGCCCATGTAGAGTTCAGCTGTTGGATAGGGTTATTTCAATTTAGTCAGAAAGCATAAGCTAAGATTTCCCACTGTTAGCTCCCTTAACTGGAATATGCTCTTTGAGGGCTTGCAGGCAGAGATGATGTTTCATATACCTAATGTCTAGTATATAGTAGGTGCTCAATAAATATTTATTGAGAGAGAGAGAAGGGAAGGAAAGAGGAAATCTGACTGATACAGAATTCCTTTCAAGATAGATAGTTGCAGCCGGGTGTGGTGGCTCACGCCTGTAATCCTAGCACTCTGGGAGCCCAAGGCAGGTGGATTGCTGGAGGTCAGGAGTTCGAAACCAGCCTGAGCAAGATCGAGACCCCGTCTCTACTATAAATAGAAAGAAATTAATTGGCCAACTAATATATATAGAAAAAGTTAGCCAGGCACAGTGGTGCATGCCTGTAGTCCCAGCTACTCGGGAGGCTGAGGCAGCAGGATTGCTTGAGCCCAGGAGTTTGAGGTTGCTGTGAGCTAGGCTGACGCCATGACACTCACTCTAGCCTGGGCAACAAAAGCGAGACTCTGTCTCAAAAAAAAAAAAAAGATAGATATTTGCTACCTGAACATTATCTTGGAGAAAAAAATAAAAATAATTTTTTTAGGTTGGGCGCGGTGGCTCAAGCCTGTAATCCTAGCTCTCTGGGAGGCCGAGGTGGGCGGATCGTTTGAGCTCAGGAGTTCGAGACCAGCCTGAGCAAGAGTGAGACCCCATCTCTACTATAAATAGAAAGAAATTAATTGGCCAACTAATATATATAGAAAAAATTAGCCGGGCATGGTGGCACATGCCTGTAGTCCCAGCTACTTGGGAGGCTGAGGCAGCAGGATTGCTTGAGCCCAGGAGTTTGAGGTTGCTGTGAGCTAGGCTGACGCCACGGCACTCACTCTAGCCTGGGCAACAAAGTGAGACTCTGTCTCAAAAAAAAAAAAAAAAAGATAGATATTTGCTACCTGAACATTATCTTGGAGAAAAAAAATAAAAATAATTTTTTTAGGCCGGGCGCGGTGGCTCAAGCCTGTAATCCTAGCTCTCTGGGAGGCCGAGGTGGGCGGATCATTTGAGCTCAGGAGTTCGAGATCAGCCTGAGCAAGAGCGAGACCCCATCTCTACTATAAATAGAAAGAAATTAATTGGCCAACTAATATATATAGAAAAAATTAGCCGGGCATGGTGGCACATGCCTGTAGTCCCAGCTACCTGGGAGGCTGAGGCAGGAGGATTGCTTGAGCCCAGGAGTTTGAGGTTGCTGTGAGCTAGGCTGACGCCACGGTACTCACTCTAGCCTGGGCAACAAAGTGAGACTCTGTCTCAAAAAAATAATAATAATTGTTTTAAAAAGATAGGTATTTGCTTGACCTTTGTGCAAATGTGCTTCCTCGAAACTACATTAGGTAATGCTCGCTCACACCAGGTGTGAGGGTCACGACTGATGGTTATTTTACCTATCTTAGTGATGAGGCCAGATGACTACAGAATAGGTTACATCAAGCACTAATGCAGTTACATCATACTGACATGGCCTTGTTCTCATTTGATTGATTAAGATATGTTTGTGCTTAGGAATAAGTCTCCGGCCCTAAGAAGCAGGCCTAATACGCCGTCTCTAAAGAAAAATACCTCTTATTCAAAGCATGGGCCGTGTTACATCAGATTATTAAGTAGTGTTACAACATGCCCTTTGCACTGAATTGTTCTCAATGTTCCCAGAGTGAAGAATAATGTGTAGTCAATGTTCACTTCACTCAGAACAGAACAACCAAGGAAAACAAATACAATGCTCCAGCTGCTGCAACGGAATGGAAGAAGGTATTTTTCTGACTATACTCTGCAAATTGAGAGAGAGCAGGGAGTGATGGGGACAGACGCTGAGGAATGTCAAGGAAGAGGCAGGGGAAGGATGTACGCTAAAAGTTGCCACATGTGCACGTAAACCAGCTTCCTTGGGTTAGGTATAATGTTGACTTGCACTCCTCTTAGTACTAGTTAACATTTTGCAGCACTTCCGTTCCTCGCTGTTTTCATACTTGATAAGTTTGTAAAGCACTTCCAGATACATTATTGCAGTTGACCATGACAATAACTTTGTGAGGAGGCTATTAGTTTCCTTCATAAGCTTAGGGAGGTTAGGCACAAAAATAATAACCCAACCTACAACCTACGGCCGGTCCTGGCTGAGCTGATGGAGATGGCACACTGGGGAAGACTGCCTTGGATTCCACCTGATCAGATCCACCTTCCTCCCCCTCACACCGCCCCCCCCCCCCAGCTATGGGTGTATTCCCAGCAGAAACACAAATGGCCTCTCCCAAGCCTATACCCCGTGCCCAAAAGAGAGGCTGAAATGAAGACCTGGGGCTTCACTGTTCTGTATGGAATTGCCTCCCAAACAGGAACTGTAATACAGATAAATGAGAAAACTTCCCTTGGGAGTTCTTTTATTGCACAAAAGAAATGACTTTTTTTTTTTTTTGAGACAGAGTCTCATTCTCTTGCCCAGGCTAGAGTGCCGTGGTAGTCAGCGTAGCTCACAGCAACCTCAAACTCCTGGGCTCAAGCAATTCTTCTGCCTCAGCCTCCCTGGTTGCTGGGACTACAGGCATGCGTCACCATGCGCGGCTAATTTGTTTTCTATATATATTTTTAGTTGGCCAATTAATTTCTCTCTATTTTTAGTAGAGACGGGGTCTCGCTCTTGCTCAGGCTGGTTTAGAACTCCTGACCTTGAGTGATCCACCCGCCTCAGCCTCCCAGAGTGCTAAAAGAAATGACTTTTTAATGAGATCTCTCATTAAATAAAATTAGCAAACAATATTTGTCCAAAATAAGCTTGGTCTCCCTTTCAGGACAACGATGCAGGAAGTAGGAAAGGAGCCCAACCAAGGTAGCATATACAAAGCTTTTGACCAGGCCCCTCTTACTTACCATGGAAGAAAGAGATCTTTGAGAAACACCTGAATCTAGATGGACAGAAAAGGCTAGAAATCAAAGGAGATTCAGAGACAAGTTCATATTAAAACCTCTTCCTTGAGCTTTTGTGTTTTTCTTACCGTAAAATGGCTTTCATCCTTTGAAAAGGAGTTTCCCAACCTTAAAATGTCCTGTGGTAGTTGGAACCTGCCATAAAAAGTGGCTACTAATCATAATAAACTGGTATCCACTGTTTCTCTTCTTTCCAAAGCCACCTCGAAGAGGAATTTTGTCCTTTCCAGAGAGACTGAGGAGCTACAAGTAGAGAGATGTTCCAATGTTTTGTGGAGACACAATCTCTACAAAAAATTTTAAAAATTAGCCAGGTGCAGTGGTGCATACCTGTAGTCCCAGCTACTCCAGAGGCTGAGGATGGAGGATCCCTTGAACCAAAGAGTTTGAGGCTGCAGCAAGCTATGATCATGCCTCGGCACTACAGCTTGGGTGACAGAGCCAGACCCTATCTCTAAAAAAAAATTTTTTTTTAATTTAAAAATTAAAAAATAAAAAGGAATGACAGTGTAACCTCTAAACCTAGGCTAACCTCTAAACCTTTAGGTCAGCAAGACCTAAATTTGAGCCCTTGCTCAGGTGCCTCATGTGACATTGAGCAACAGCCCCAAGGCCCTGTGTCCTCATCCATACAGCTACTTCTCAAAATTTTCATCAGGATTAAAAGAAATAATGTAGATAAGTGGCTTAGCACGCACTGAGTGCTACATAAATGCCGGCTATTGTTATTATTTAACTGCAGAGCGAGAACATCTGTTTATCAGCCTGCATGCCTTGTTTTGTTTGTTTTTTCCTGTGTGCAGACTCCAGCAAAATGCAGCTCAGAAACTTCAGAGAGATATAACTCAAAACCTAATGTTTGGAATCATTTTTTTAATATTTTTCCCCCTCTATAAACTGGAGACAATTCATATGTTACTATTAAAATTGAGTTGGTGGAAAACACGTGGAAGTTTGCAACAGATAGTCCAGGTTACAACTTAAATATTCAGTTACTTACATTCTAGAGTATTTTTTCCAAATGGAGGAGGCAACATAATCAATGAGCAAGAATTTTCAGGTAATACTGGGCACATCTGTCCTTCCATGTATAGCAGAGGTTTGCGGGGGAGGCTAAACGTCACCTCTTTAAGAAACCTTGAAATCTGTAGTTGCATCAAGGCTCCAAATTACCTATCCAAGCCAGGTTTGGAAGGAACTTTAGCATTGCCAACCCATTTTTAAGAAAACAGAGATGGCCGGGCACGGCGGCTCACGCCTGTAATCCTAGCACTCTGGGAGGCCGAGGCAGGCGGATTGCTCGAGGTCAGGAGTTCGAAATCAGCCTGAGCAAGAGCGAGACCCCATCTCTACTAAAAATAGAAAGAAATTAATTGGACAACTAAAAATATATATGCCAAAAATCAGCCAGGCATGGTGGCGCATGCCTGTAGTCCCAGCTACTCGTGAGGCTGAGGCGGGAGGAATGCTTGAGCCCAGGAGATTGAGGTTGCTGTGAGCTAGGCTGATGCCACAGCACTCACTCTAGCCTGGGCAACAAAGCGAGACTCTGTCTCAAAGAAAAAAAAAAGAAAACAGAGATATTGGGATATTAAATTAGTACACCTAGTTCAAAGGAAAGTTATACACAAGTTATACACTGGGGTTCAGGTTTTCTAAATGTTAGGACAATGCAGAAAAGGAGAGTAAAAATGTTGAACAGGGGTGGCTGGGACCTCATGATTGAAGCAAGGTAGGGTGTCCATTGACAGTGGGATCTGAGAAATACACTACTTAATGAAAAGTAAGAAATAAAGTACCTAAGTTTTTAATATTCAATTATACTATAGTTATATGATCATATTTTTATAACCCATGTAAACAATAATAAAAGGTATGATATTACCTGCTCAGCCTCAAAATGAAAAATTCACTATGGAAAAACAGCCATTAATCAATGTGATTACATGAATCTTAGAGTAGGTTAATAAAATAGGTTTTTCCCCTTTTAGAAACTTTCAGCATATGAAATTATCTTTACTCTGCAAGTCACTCAAAGATAACTTTTTAAAAATATCATTTACAGTTGCTATCCAGTACAGGATACATTTCAAATGTATCTTGATTAGACAGTCACATGTAACAAAAGTTCCTTTCCTTGAAAATGTGTGCAGGAGTTCGGAAAACATAATAACTTCACTTTACTGTAACACTGATACTCTTTTTCTGTTCCAGCTTTTGCCTGCTTCTTTTTAAGACACAAAGAGCACCCATCTCTTCAATCTCCCTGGCTTTCAGGTCACTTGACAATAGCAGAATGCAAACGACTCGATAACTGCATATTTAAATAGCAGAGGTGTCCTAGGAAAAACAACAAAACCAGTGACCTGTGCAAGAAGTATATTCTCCTCTTTCAGTCTCCCCTCACTTTCTGCCACGCTAACTTTATCTCTTAGTGCTCTCCAGAACACCCCCTTCCCCAAATCTCTCCCTTAGAGAGCTACCAATGTTACAGAATCAGTTAGTTCCTTGCTGGAAAAATCCTCAAGGACTTTTGTATCAGTTAAGTTTTGCATTTGGCAGCTAGTAACAGAGCCCAGAAATAATAGTGGCTTAAACAAGATAAAAGTTTATTTTTCTTTTCTGTAAAGGAATTCTGGAGATAAGCGATGCAAAGCTGGTGTGGCATCGCCTATAGTTCCTGTATCTTTCTGCTCCACAATGCACCTTCTATCCTCAGGAACAAAGGATGCCTCCTCAAGTTGCATGCATCCTATCCACCTTTTAGGCAGCCAGAAGGGGAGAGACAGGCAGATGTCAAACTTCTTTTCAAATACCATCAAGACCTAACACAATCCAGCGTACTTCATGAGGACTCCTTAAATAATCGCACATACAAAGATGAATTAATTTCTGTGGCAGTACTGAAGGAGGACAATTTATCTCACAAAACTTTACAGTAAATACCAACAGTATACCTAGGGCATCATGTTAGAAACTATAGGATATAATTTTGAAACTTTTAGAAAAATTTTTTAATCATATTTATTTTTCTTTTCTCTTTTTTTCCATGTAACAGACATTTGTATAATTTTGAAACTCTTAAAAGACTTTAAAATATCTACACGATTGTCTGGCCATGGCACCTGAAATTCCCAGAGTTTAGAGATTTATTCTGTTGGATTAAGAGACTCTCCAGCATGCTGAGGAAGCCAGGCGAGTTGCCATAAATATAAAGCGATTTTTGACATATACAAACTAAAGGATGCCCATAAAATACTCAAAGCTATCAAGCAGCACCGAAATGCCAAGATCAAAAGGCACTTCAGAGGAGGATGAAAGGTTTATGGACACTTTTTGGTAAATTTGTGAATCGAGTGATTTGTTAGTGACCTAACAAGGCCCATACAGAGTCAGTTTAGGGGAGGGAGGGAAAGTCACCCAGGGCAGGTCAAAGAAGCTGCCTGGGTGGCCCGCCCATGGGCCTGGGCTGTCTGAGTAGAGCACAAGGAGCGGAAGCTTCAGGGAAGGGCATGGCAGACAACCGGCGAAGAGGAGCAGAAGGCACAAATTAAATCGTCTCTTACACAGTGCAGCCCCAGGCTGGTGTGGCTGTCGTATAGAAAGCCCTGCATCAAGAACCTGGGAGTTCTGGGTCGAGTGCGGTGGCTCACGCCTGTAATCCTAGCACTCTGGGAGGCCGAGGTGGGTGGATTGCTCGAGGTCAGGAGTTCAAAACCAGCCTGAGCAAGAGTGAGACCCCGTCTCTACTATAAATAGAAAGAAAAATTAATTGCCCAACTAATATATATAGAAAAAATTAGCCAGGCATGGTGGCACATGCCTGTAGTCCCAGCTACTCGGGAGGCTGAGGCAGGAGGATTGCTCGAGTCCAGGAGTTTGAGGTTGCTGTGAGCTAGGCTGACGCCATGGCACTCACTCTAGCCTGGGCAACAAAAGTGAGACTCCATCTCAAAAAAAAAAAAAAAAAAGAAAAAGAACCTGGGAGTTCTGGGTTCCAGTCCTGATTCAGCCATTCCCCAGCTGGGTAACCTCAGACAACTGACAACCTCTCTGGGCCTCAGTTTTCTCAAAGGAGAGGTTTGGACTGAATGATCTAAGGTCCCTTCATAAAACTAAAAATGGTCATTACTTGATACTAATAGCTGATGCTTGGGCCACTCCTGAAAAGGTTGCTGAAAGTATGACAGTGAATATTTTAAGGAATAGAATTCGGTTTTCACATGGGAAGATGGAAAATGGGTGCCATTGTGTGAAAACGATGTGCCAAACCAAAGAGCTCTGCTGCTCCACTCCCCAGGTCCAGAGGTGTAACTTTAGAAGCAAGAAGACTTACCCTGGTGAGTATGGGGAGAGTCTCTCCTGGGGTGTAAGGGTTGCAGCATATTCCAGAGTGAAAATAGAATAATAAAATAATGAACACACCTATCAGTATTACTTTATGCAGACCTGGTCTAAGTGCTTCCCATAGATTAATTTTTTTTTCCCCAGGGAAAGATGTCCTTAAGATTGTGAAGAGAGAAGAAAAGCAAGAAGCAGAATTAAGGGATGAAAGGGACATAGTCCAGGGCGTGGCATGCAGTAGGCACTCATTACTGTCCCTGCTGGACAAAAGTTTCTCAAGGAGATGGTCAGTCCCTTTTCTGCACCTTGATAAAGACCCTCTACCGAATCTCACTCCACTATTGTGCAGCCACATTCCCACTCCACTATTGTGCAGCCACATTCCCACTCCACTATTGTGCGGCCACATTCCCACTCCACTATTGTGCAGCCACATTCCCACGGTTGAGCAAATCCCTCAGAAGATATCAATAGAAACCACAGCTCTTCCCAGGTATGTGACACCAACCCTGCCCCCCTTAAGGATATGCCAGAGATAAGCGGGCAGTTCCCTCCTTCTCACTTTCCATCAGCAGGACTCTCTTCTCAGTGCAGATTGGTTTTGTTTTGCTTTACTGTTGGAGGAAAGGAGGAGAAGTGGAGGGCAGAAAAGGAAAAGGAAACAAAGAAGATAAGAGGCAGGAGTCATTTCAGGTCTGGGTTTTGGCTGGGGCTGATGTTTCGAGCTATTATTTTCAAGAACTATGAAAGACTAACGCTTTTCCTAAAGATTCAAACAGAGACGATCGTGATTGGGGCTGGGAATTATACATCACTTTGATTAGCTCCCAGTGAACCTGAGTTGATAGCTGGGGAAATGAACAAACGGTGAACAGTTTGCTGACGGCCAGAAACGCTTAAGGGGCAGATCACAGCCATCCCGGCCAACTCTAGGTCGTTGTGCCAGTTTAGCCAGCAGAGGTCTCTCTTTTACTAATCTTCCATTTTTAAAACAACAAAACAACAACAAAAAAAACCCCTCTGGGTTATTCAGTTTTATTGTCCCCCTTTTGAAGTCGCTTTCTAAAGCCAAATAAATGATGAATCATTTAGCTAAAGTATCTGTGAACATTGAATCCAGTCACTCAGTAACAAATGAAAGACAAAAATGTTGAGCCATTTGAAGAAAAAGATTCAGTATTCACCCCTAAGCTGTTTACTTGCTTAGAAAAGATTCACACCAGTCGTGCAGGCAAAGAACAAAACAGGGGCCCAACTCTAAAACAACAGGAGCAACTGGCTCATCATGACAATGGAAAGGGAATGCCAGCTAAAACCAGTAGCCAGGCGGAGCAGGAGACTGGGGAGGTGCCTTCTTCAGACCTGATGCAGCAGACTGGCACCAGGCATGCGGGGGTGGCTCTTGCTTAGGTGTGCTTCTTCCAAAACCTGCAATATACCCGTTATGACCAGTATTTCCTTGGATGGTTGAAGCACTTCATGTTACATCCTCACTTAATGAAACCAGAGGTTTTTTTTAAAAAAATTATATTGTGTATGTTAAGTGGCATCGAGAGGAATATAAAGTTGCAGGCCTGAACTTTCCTTCCCACATCCCCTCTGAATGATCCCAATAC
>VSMD01010027.1:0-23883 GCA_008750895.1 Mirza zaza
GGGGATGGAGGGGGAGGGAGGGAGGGGGAGGGAGGGAGGAGGAGGAGAGAGGGAGGAGGAGGGAGGAGGAGAGAGGGAGGGAGGGGGGATGGAGGGGGAGGGGGAGGGAGGGAGGAGGAAGGTGGGAGGGAGGGAGGAGGAAGGTGTCTGCCCCAGCTGTGAGAAAGAGCCAGCGTGGGCTTAAGGGATAAATGGCCAGACATCCCGATGCGGAGCTGTCAGGAGCTACACCCATTCGGGCGAGTCACCTGGGCGGGACGCTCCCTGCGGCTGTGGCTGGGGGACTGCCCTTGTCCTGTCACTCACACACGGCTCTCTCTTCCTCCCCATCCGGTTGCAGCAAAGGACACACCGTTCCCTGTTCCAAGCTTCCGTGTACAGTTTGGCAAGTCACGACTGACATATATATTTCAGTTCCATCCTTTGCGAGAGCTGCGCTTCATTTTATGCCCTTCCCGTCACTCTGTCATTTCCTCAGCCCCCGTGGGACCTCAGGAGGCTGCCTCGGTGGTTGTGCCGGCAGCAGCAGCTCCGAGAATTTTTTTTTTTTTTGAGACGGGGTCTCCCTCTGTCGCCCGGGCTGGAGTGCCGTGGCGCCAGCCTGGCTCACAGCAACCTCACACTCCTGGGCTCAAGTAGCGGGGACTACACGCATGTGCCACAGGTGCCTGGCTAATTTTTTTATATATCTTTTTTTAGTTTTCCAGGTAATTTCTATTTTTTTTTTTTAGTCCAGGCGGGGTCTCGCTCTTGCTCAGGCTGGTTTTGGACTCCTGACCTCAAACGGTCCTCCCGCCTCGGCCTCCCAGAGAGCTGGGATTACAGCGTGAGCCACTGCGCCTGGCCTGCAGCTGCAAGAATTAAATGAAGATTGAATCCACATGCGTCTTGCGGACCGCGGTGTCAGCAGTCTCTCCCGCTCTTCTGCCCCCGTCCCCACGGAGGCTTTTCTGCACACGGCCTCTTTAGAGGGGCTGGCACAGTGTCACTTGGGGTGTGTGCGCTGCCCCCCCAATCAGAAAGGCCAGCCTCCCGGGGGCCGCACGTCCCGGCGCGGAGGGCAGTGGCTCGGGCACAGGCGACGTCTCCCTCCAGCCACCCCGGACGCTGGGGCAGGTCGGCGGGCCGAGCTCGGACCAGCAGCTCTGGACTCCGTCCCGGCTCGCCCGCTGTCCCCAGCAGCGCGGCCCCGGGTGGGCTGCCCAGCTTCCCGAGCCTCCGTTCCCGTCTGCAAAATGGGTCTACGACGCGCCACCAACTAGGCTGGCATGGGGATTAAAGGGGATGACGCAGGCGCAGTGTGTCTTTCACAGCCATCGGCCACATGGGACGGAGGGCCGGTTGGTGTCCCAGCTGCGTTGCCATGGCAACGCAGAGCCCAGCCCGGGCCGCTCCTGACACGGCAGCCTTGGCGTGCGCCCACACCCCCGGGGGTCGTGGGGCGGGAGGTTCTGCCCAGCCACCTCACTGTCCACGTCAGTGATCAATTTTCGTGTCACCATGGAGAAGACAAGGCGGCCACCGAGGCCGAGACATCAGAGCACTCTGAGATGTGACGAACGACAGTCCACCTGGTCGCTCAAGGGCACCCCTCTGAAACGTGAGACGTCCGTCAACAGGGAAGACTTGCAAGGTCTAGAAATGAAATCTATGTTTAATTAGCACGAGAGATGCCTTATACTTAAGGTACTGTCTGGTTTTCTTTTTTCATTTTTTTTCTTCTTTCATTTTAGTAAGTTCTCATACAGCTTTTTGTCTGGTTTTCTTTACCAATCTCCCTTATTTTTTCTTTTCTTTTTTTTTTTTTTTTTGAGACAGAGTCTCCCTCTGTCGTCTGAGCTAGAATGCTCTGGCGTCAGCCTCACTCACAGCAACCTCAAACTCCTGGCTCCTGGGCTCAAGTGATCCTCCTGCCTCAGCCTCCCGAGTAGCTGGGGCCACAGGCATGCGCCACCGTGCCCGGCTCATTTTTCCTATATATTTTTCGTTGGCCAATTAATTTCCTTCTATTTTTAGTAGAGATGGGTCTTGCTCTTGCTCAGGCTGGTCTCGAACTCCTAGACCTTGAGTGATCTTCCCACCTCGGCCTCCCAGAGTGGTAGGATGACAGGCGTGAGCCACTACACCCAGCCCAATCTCCCTTCTTAATGCTTCTTGAGTTTCTAACTTTCAAGAATACTTTAGTCTCCTGTATTTTGTCTGTAGTAGAAAAATGGGCTGCTGGGAATCACATATTGATGTTTTATCTACTACATGCCACTGCGCCGTATTTAAACTCTCCCAGGCAAAGTACTCGTGATGCATTTACCACTTACTCAGATTAAGCACATGCAATAGGCTTTGGAATCGTCATCTACATAGACTAACACAAACTCTCAGTCACTGGGCACTCCAGCAAAGCCAAACGATGCTAAAATTACTCAAAAAAGGGTGTGCGGCACATACATTATGAAAATTCCAATGCAGGTCCAAGCTAATAAAAATTTGCTTATTAACTTTAAAAGGCTATCACCAAAGCTCTCTACGATGGCACCAACATTCAAGTTCCTATGGGGAGGCCGGGCTCGGTGGCTCACGCCTGTAATCCCAGCACTCTGGGAGGCCGAGGCGGGCGGATTGCTCGACGTCAGGAGTTCGAGACCAGCCTGAGAAAGAGCGAGACCCCATCTCTACTATAAATAGAAAGAAATTAACTGGCCAACTAAAAATATATAGAAAAACTTAGCCGGGCATAGTGCCGCATGCCTGTAGTCCCAGCTACTCCGGAGGCTGAGGCAGGAGGATCACTTGAGTCTAGGAGTTGGAGATTGCTGTGAGTGAAGCTGACACCACAGCACTCTAGCCTGGGTGACAAAGTGAGACTCTGTCTCAAAAAAAAAAAAAAAAAAAAAAAAACAACTTCCTATGGGGAAAGGAAACTCAGGGTTGTTTTTTTTCCCTTGCCTTGAATTGCTAGAGGCTACGTGAGGTCACTTGGAGTCACATGTCTCTGGAAAGCACAGCCCTGTCTGGGGCCCAAGTCAATGACGGGAGGCTGTCTCTGCAGGACCAAGTGGCACTGCAGGTTGCCCTGGGGTGGGGGGTTGCCCCCCTCCCCCATCACAAGAGTGGCAGCAACGCCATCCAGCAGGTGCTGGAGTGGAAGGACGAACCAACCAGCCAGCCGTGCGAGAGGTCATGACACAATCTAAGGTGCGTCTTGAATACACAGAACTCAGGGTCCCCTGCCACCCCCAATCCAGTGAGGTCCTCACTCGGGGCAGCGAAAGCAGGAGGAGGAAACTACTAAACACACGGGCGGAATTCCCATGCGCCTCTGCCCGATCCAACGGAGAAAGAACAATCATGTCCAACATGGCCTGTCTCAGCGTTTAGGGACACTTAACCCTCTGCACTCGCGTGCTTTTCTCTCATTATGCACACCCGACACCTGAGTGCAAAGGGTTAAAGATTTAAAATCTAAGAGAGAGGAAGACACAGGGATTTCCCACAATGAGAAGCTCTCAGAGCAGGGGTCCTCAAACTTTGTGCACAGGGGGCCAGCTCGATGTCCCTCAGACCGCTGGAGAGTGCGCACTGCGGCCCGGGACGAGTCGCTGCTAAGCAGGACAGGCAGCGGCGGCAGGTGGCAAAACACCTGGCGGGCCGGATCAATGTCCTCGGTGGGCGGCATGTGGCCCTCGGGCTGTCGTTTGAGGACACCTGTCTTAGAGTCCAGATGCCCACTCTGACTGTTCCCAGCGGTGACGTGCCAATAGCCGGGTGTCTTACGGTCTCGGACCCACAGGAAGTCAGATGTCAGCCCCGCAGCCCTGCGTCCTGGCCGCCTGGGCTCTCGATGGGCCGTCAGCTGCTCTGTCCCCGTCCCCTCCGCCCGTGAGTGCCCACCAACCTGCCGGGCCTCACACCCCCCCGCATCTGCTCCACCCAGCGGGCGAGTGAGGTGGCGTCGGCCTCAGTTGACACAAGGAAACTTGGGCCGGCCAAGCCCCGTCACCTGCGCGGGGTGGCACGGCTGGAAAGGAGCAAACTGCTGACCCTGGATCTTTGGCCTCCAGGTCCCGGGCAGCAAAGACTGCACGGTAGCCACTGGCCTGGCCGGGGCGTGGCCAGGACAGTCCCACCTCCAGTGGACAGAGGGGGGTGACCAGAAGGAGAGAGATGAGAACATGTGATTTCTTAATATTATCTTTATTTTATCCATTTATTTTTTTTGAGACAGAGTCTTGCTCTGTCGCCTGGGCTAGAGTGAGTGCCGTGGCGTCAGCCTCGCTCACAGCAACCTCCAACTCCTGGGCTCAAGCAATCCTCCTGCCTCAGCCTCCCGAGAAGCTGGGACTACAGGCATGCGCCACTATGCCCGGCTAATTCTTTTTTAGATATATTTTTAGTTGTCCAGCTAATTTCTTTCTATTTTTTTTAGTAGAGACAGGGTTTCGCACTTGCTCAGGCTGGTCTCCAACTCCTGACCTCGAGTAATCCTCCCGTCTCGGCCTCCCAGAGTGCTAAGATTACAGGCGAGAACCACCGCGCTCGGCCAGCTAAGAATTCTTTGATGCCACAGATTTTTAGGCTCTCTGGGGACAAGTTTCATACTGTCAGAGAACGGCGTGGGTGGGGGACTCACAGCCGACGCCCGGGTGCTCAGAGCATCGCCGCGCAGTGGGTCCTGCCCGGCCTGGGTGGCGGGCTAGAGGTCACCCGGCTCTTAATCCTGGTCAAGTGACTGCTCACAAGACTCCTTTAAGTCTTCGTGATTGAGGCAGAAACCCCAAAGTGCACCGGAGTTTTCGGTGACCGGAGAGGAAGGTGATTAACAGGAAACGTCAACCCTGGCACCGGCAGATTTCACTGCCAGGCCCTCCCAGCGCTTGAAGGGAGCAGAGTGAGCGGGGAAAGGGGACGTGTGACAAGGGTGAGAAGCGCGGGTCACCTCCCCTGGGCGCTAAGGCGCCGAATGCACACGGAGGTCACCACTCGCCCACGCACACGCAGGGCTGGGTTTGGTGTGAAGGCTGATTATACAGCATTTAATCCGCCGGTGCGGACAACTGGGGGGGGTGTGGAAAGGATCTGAGGACTTTGCAGTTTCACGTGCCCTGTCCCTGGACACCTCGCCCGTGACAGTCTGCACGGGCACCCGCCGGAATTCCTGGTCTCCTCAAAATCAGGCGTCTGCTCCACCCGCCCGGTGTCGGACTCGCAGAGACCTGGGTTTGGGTCCCGGCTCGGCTCCCCTGGGCTGCTCCCAGGCAGGTCACCAGGCCCCTGCCTGGCTTTCGTCTGCCCGAGGGGACACACTGCCACCCCACTCATGCGGGAGCCTGTGTCTCTTTCTGTCCCCCTTCCACCGAACTGTGACCCCGTTCTCTCCAGGCTTCTCTCTTTCAAAACCCTTTCCCAAAGTCGTGTCCGCGAGGAACCCTCATCCATTTCTCGTCACCCCCAAAGTCCCCTCCTCCTAGTTCCCGACTCAGGGTGACGTGACGACCCCATGCCACGCCACGCATGGGACGACCTCCCAGACCACGGAGGGCTGAGGACGCCAGGGGACTGGGACTGCCCCTCCTCCTTGCCACACACCTGGTCTGGACAAGTCGCTTCTTAACCCGTGTCCGCTCGGCGTCTCCTGCCGGGCCCTGGCTCCCCATGGGCGACTCACGCAGCGCAGCTGGGTACCCCTCCCCTCCCCCGCCCCCCCTCCCCCGTCCCGCCCCCGAGGCCGCAGGGAACGCAGACTCGCTGAGTAGACTCTGCATCGTGGCGAGCCCCGCGGAGGCCGCGTCTTGCAAACTCGGGGCCGGGCGCCAGCCTCTCCCGCCACGCGGGTGCCCAGAGAGCGATCCGGAGCCTAGCCCGGGCCGAGCCCGCGTGACGTGGCGTTCCAGAAACTACGGCGGGAAGCCTGCCCGCGGCGGTCAAACCGCAGGCCGCCGTGCGGTGAGGACCTGCGCCTGCCAGACCCGACTCCGCGTGTCTGAGCATGAAGGGCGTGCCGGCCCGTGGGCACGGGGCGTGCGGGCAGGCCGCCAGGACGAGTGATCGCGCCGGGTGACCGCACTGCGTGCGTCTTTCCCGGCGGCTGACGGCTCCGGTGCAACCAAAGCCCCCCACACCCGGGTTCACAGTCACGGCCGCACTGCCCTTACCGCAGCCCGCACCTTCCCACGCAGTGCGCGGCGGGCCGGGCCTCGCAGAGCCCCGCCGGGACCAGCTCCCTAGAAACCCGCAGCGGCTCTTCCCGCTTCCTGGCAGTCCCCACTTCCCATCGCAGGAAGGTGAGGCTGGGACTCCACTTCCTCCGTCACACGCTCCCTTCCCGATGCCCGGCAGGGCGGCCAGGCTGGGCCCAAACACAACCCTGCTGGACTGCAGAGTGCCCATGGTGCTTTCATTTGCATTTATTTATTTTCTTGGAGACAGAGTCTCCCTCTGCTGCCCAGGCTAGAGTGAGTGCCGTGGCGTCAGCCTCGCTCACCCTGGGCTCAAGCGATCCTCCTGCCTCAGCTCCCAAGTAGCTGGGACTACAGGCATGCGCCACCATGCCTGGCTAATTTTTTTTATATATATTAGTTGGCCAATTAATTTCTTTCTATTTATAGTAGAGACGGGGTCTCGCTCTTGCTCAGGCTGGTCTCGAACTCTTCATCTCAAGCAATCCGCCTGCCTCGGCCTCACAGAGTGCTAGGATGACACGAGTGAGTCACTGCGCCCGGCCTCATTTTGCTTTTAAGACACCACTTAGACATCGGGAGAAGGGGGGGAAATAAAGAGAGCATTACCAAGAAGAGAGGAAGATTAACAAAGAGACGGGAATTGTGGCTAAGCAGTTCGATCTGGGTTAGAATCCCAGCCCTGTGTCCACGTGCTCATCTCTGAGCCTCAGTGATTCCTCCTTTTTCTTTTATTTATTTATTTTTTTGAGACAGAGTCTCACTCTGTTGCCCGGGCTAGAGTGCCGTGGCGTCACCCTCGCTCACAGCAACCTCAAACTCCTGGGCTCAAGCGATCCTCCTGCCTCAGCCTCCCGAGTAGCTGGGACTACAGGCATGCGCCACCATGCCCGGCTCATTTTTTCTCTCTCTCTATATATATCTTTTTAGTTGGCCAATTAATTTCTTTCTATTTTTAGTAGAGACGGGTCTCGCTCTTGCTCAGGCTGGTTTTGAACTCCTGACCTTGAGTGATCCTCCCTCCTCGGCCTCCCAGAGTGCCAGGATGACAGGCGTGAGCCGCGGCGCCCGGACTGTTTTAAGAGGCTGACCCCACCTGGCTGGCTGTCCCGAGGATCACCTGGGAGAGCACACCGAGTTCAGGGAGCACCGCATCACATCCGGGGTAGGGCTGGGCCTCCAGCAGCAGCTGCGGCCTCTCTGCCCCGAGACCTTCCCACTCACCTTGATCATCTCCGCCACGTAGCTCTCGGGCCCCGTGTACTCCGTGGAGTCCTTCACTTTCACCAGGACGATGAAGCACAGGTAGTGCCACATGTTGTGCTCTTCCTTGATGTGCTCTTCGAAGGTGACAGTCTTGTTGTCGAACTTGTCCCTCTCCAGGCCTAAAGAAGAGACAGAAGAAGCCCCGGGCCCACATGAGCGGTCGTGCACAGAAAAGCCCATCACGGAGCTGTCAACGCAGAGAAGGTGCTGTCCTCTCTCTATAAGGAGCTGGAGTCTGGTGACCTTATAATGCATTAGCCGAGCGCGGTGGCTCACGCCTGTAATCCTAGCACTCTTCGAGGCCGAGGCGGGGGGATCATTCGAGGTCAGGAGTTCGAGACCAGCCTGAGCAACAGCGAGACCCCCGTCTCTACTATAAATAGAAAGAAATTAATTGGCCAACTAATATATATAGAAAAAACTAGCCGGGCATGGTGGCGCATGCCTGTAGTCCCAGCCACTCGGGAGGCTGAGACAGGAGGATTGCTTGAGCCCAGGAGTTGGAGGTTGCTGTGAGAGAGGCTGATGCCACGGCACTCACTCTAGCCTGGGCAACAGAGCGAAACTCTGTCTCAAAATAAATAAATAAAAAATAAATACCATTCTCCACTAAAAAGAACCAAGGATCTTTGGAGAAATGGCTGATCCCAGGGCTGGGTCAGGAAAGGTACAATGTGAATCTGAGCCTGGACTATCTCATGGTGCCAAAGAAGTAAGAAAATACAAAGAAAATGACAATGATATGACTACACGCAGAAGCCAGCCTGAAGGGACTCTCACTGGCCAAATCTGGAGCAATGTGAGCATCAAATAATGACAGCAAAAGATTACAGTCCACTGAATAAAACTCCACGACTACATGTTGTTACAAATAAAAATATACAAACATACACGGGGAGAAGAAAAATACTTTTTTTCTTTTTTGAGACAGGGTCTCACTCTGTTGCCTGGGCTAGAGTGCTGTGGTGTCAGCCTAGCTCACAGCAACCTCCAACTCCTGGGCTCAAGCGATCCTCCTGCCTCAGCCTCCCGAGTAGCTGAGACTACAGGCATGTGCCACCATGCCCGGCTAATTTTTTGTTTCCGTTTTTAGTTGCCTCGATAATTTTTCTATTTTTAGTAGCAACGGGGTTTTGCTCTTGCTCAGGCTGGTCTTGAACTCCTGATCTTGAGTAATCCTCCTGCCTCAGCCTTCCACAGTGCTAGGGTTACAGGCATGAGCCACTGCGACCACCTGTCCTAATCTTATTACTTTTCTGTAACTCTGAAATTGTGTCAAAACAAAAAGCTAGGAAAGAGGGCAAAAGGCAAAGAATTTAAGTCCTCAAATGCAAAATGCTCATTTTTTCAGTGCACATATCAGTAGGAAATTTATATATTTAGTAACTATATTATGAATAATCCTAAAATGATTGCTCAGCTCCTAGACACCTACATAATTCGTTTATGTTTACCTATCTTTTCCTGTAGTTACACTGAAAATGACCTCTTTGGGACGTCATGCGCCTCTTTTACGTAGCAGTTCAGTACTTATCCCCAAGTGCCTACAGTGAGCCATATTCTATGCTAGGAGCTTCACATAGTGCACTCTCCTCATCCTCACAATGCAGCAGCAAAGTACCTATCGGCATACCCATTTTCCAGATGAACAAAGAAAGGCCGAGGGAGGTAGGTGACTCGCCCACCGCTACGCAGCCAGCGAGCGGCAGAAGCCCGATCGGAGCCCAGGTCCGACTCCCAAGCCCTCGCCCTCAACTCCTTCCCCACCCTGTTTCTTCAAAGAGGGACATTTTTTTTCACTTAACCCTTTGCACTCGCTTGCTTTTTTTCGCAATTCCTTTATTCTGGTCGGGATTTAATTTTTTTAAATACCCCAGATTTTTTACGAAAACTGGAGTTTCTTTGCATACAAACAAACTTATTTGGATATTTCTTTTATATTTCAAAGTATTGATACATTCAAAGAGTCATTTTAATCTCTATCACTTCTCTCGGTGCGAGCCGCTGCTGCTGCCAACCGAGTCGAGTCACCCTGACGCCCGAGCGCAAGGGGCAAAGCGCGGACGCCCGCAGGCCGGAGTGGGTGGCAGGTCCCCACTCCGGGCTACTGAGAAGGGGACCGAGGGAAGCCTGGCTGCGCAGCGATGAAAGGACACTGAGACGCGTCTGTCTCAATCACGTGCGGTCACGTCTCTGCTTCCCTGAAACTGCACTGTCTGCAACAGTCTGTCGCCGCTGCACGGCCTCATCAGCACGCCCGTGTCCTCTTTCCCGGCAGGATAAGGACAGCAGGGAGCCGCGGTCACCCTCGCCAGGGCCCGCCCCCCACGGAGCACCGGCCACTCGCTTGGTGGCGTCTCCGCCGGCGCGGCCCGCCGGCCTTTGCCCCTGCCCGAAGCGGGGCTGCGGGGCGCCACTCACCGCAGATAAAGCACGTGGTCTTCAGGATCTCCTCCTTCTTCTGCTTCTCGCTCCGCAGGTCGGCGAACGTGTCGATAATCACCCCGAAGATGAGGTTCAGCACGATGATGATGACCATGAAGAAGAACAGGAGGTCGTAAATCACCCTGGCAGCGAAGAGGGGCTCCTGGAAAAGGGGGGACCCGGATCAGTCCGATTCTCTCGCCACCTTCGGCGTGCAGCGCTGGGGCCCAGCTCAAGGGAGGCCCAAGCCTCTGTGGGCGGACGGACGTGGAAACCCACGGCCTCGTCTCTTTGCACGCCCTGTGCTGAGACGGGGACTTCTCCCAGTCCTTTTATTTTATTTTTTTTGAGACAGAGTATCACTCTGTTGCCCAGGCTAGAGTGAGTGCCGTGGCGTCAGCCTCGCTCACAGCAACCTCCAACTCCTGGGCTCAAGCGATCCTCCTGCCTCAGCCTCCCGAGTGGCTGGGACTACAGGCATGCACCACCATGCCCGGCTAATTTTTTCTATATATATTTTTAGTTGACCAATTAATTTCTTCCTGTTTTTAGTAGAGACGGGGTCTCGCTCTTGCTCAGGCTGGTTTCGAACTCCTGACCTTGAGCAATCCTCCTGCCTCGGCCTCCCAGAGTGCTAGGATGACAGGCGTGAGCCACCACGCCCGGCCTCTCCAAGTCTTGTGGGGCACACCCAGGAGGGGTTGGGACGGGGGTTCAGGTGAGACAGACTACACCCCCCCACCCCGATCCCTAAGCCTCCTGGACGTGCAGGTGGCCGGTCTTGCTGCCGCGTGAGTGCGGTGACAATGACAATGACACAGGGGCAGGGAGCCTGGACGAGCTGGTTCCACGCAGCCCCCCCCCTCCCCCCGCTCCTCCCCTGCGTCTTCAGTTTACACTCAACACGGCGGCTGCCTTGAGCTCTCACCACCCCCCAGCCCCCGCCCGGGATCAGTTTACCTCTTTGGACGGCTTGCGGAGCACGTCGCCCACGCCGCCCCCGCTGCGCAGCCCGTGGCTCAGCACGGTGACGATGCACATGAGCAGCGTCTCGCACGTGTGCTCCTCGTCCTGCTCCGTCTCCTCCACCGGGGCCAGCGCTGCGAGCGAGCGCGGCCGGGCGCCACCCACAGCCGGGACGGGAGGGAGAAAGGGGTCTCGCGTCATTTCTGAGACTGCACTTCCCGCATGCCGCCTCCTGGCCAGCACGCACTTTCCAGAAAGCATGAAATCCCGAGTCTGGGCCGGGCGCGGCGGCTCACGCCTGTCATCCCAGCACTCTGGGAGGCCGAGGCCGGAGGATCGCTCGAGGTCAGGAGTTTGAAACCAGCCTGAGCAAGAGCCAGACCCTTGTCTTTATTATAAATAGAAAGAAATTAATTGGCCAACTAAAAAAATATATAGAAAAAATGAGCCGGGCATGGTGGCGCATGCCTGTAGTCCCAGCTACTCAGGAGGCTGAGGCAGGAGGATAGCTTGAGCCCATGAGTTTGAGGTTGCTGTGAGCGAGGCTGACGCCACGGCACTCACTCCAGCCTGGGCAACAGAGTGAGACTCTGTCTCAGAAAAAAAAAACCCAGAGCCTGGCCGTAACTTGCAAAGGCTCAAGCGGGCCCATCGCCAACCCTGCTGCTTTGTCAGGCCAGGCCAGTAGTGTCCTTCCTCTGTGATGTCCAACACGCTCCCTTTCCCTCGCAGATTTTTAGACTCTCGTCCCAGCTGTGGACAGTCGTGTGACATCAGATAAGTCGCTCAGCCACCCTGAGTCACGTGCTGTGAGGACTAAAGCCAGTTTGGCGGCGGGTTTCACAGCGCGTCCTCCGGATAAGCTGCTTTACCTTGGAGGCTGTTGGTTCTTACTGGTTTACGGAGGAAGGACTGTGCCCTGTTGGCCACCCTGGTCCTTAGCAAGGCCATCCTTCTAGCCGCAGCAGTGAGAATGGCCTTGCTAAGACGCGGATCTCATCTCGTCACTCCCCTTTCAGCAACCCCCAACTGTCCTTTGGATGAAGTTTAACCTCCTCTGTCTGACACGTAAGACCCTTCGTGATCTAACCCTTTGCTTTTACTTCTGGCTTCATTTCTTAACTACTCTCCTTCCTAATCATTATCTCCCAAACTTGTTTTTCTCCTAACCTTTAAGTCTTTAGATATGCTATTTCCTCCGCCAGGAATACCTAACTCCTCTCCTCCTTTGCCCAGGAGTCTTCTGTTTTAGTTTATATATCACTTTCTCAATGACACTCACCCAAGTATCAGGCTGGGCGCCTGTCTCCTTATTCCATCCTGTTTCCCAGCATTTTGCATAGTTTCTTTTTTGGGGGGGACTGAGCCTCACTCTGTTGCCCCGGCTAGAGTGCCATGGCGTCAGCCTAGCTGACAGCAACCTCAAACTCCTGGGCTCAAGCGATCCTCCTGTCTCAGCCTCCCGAGTAGCTGGGATGACAGGCATGTGCCACCATGCCCGGCTCATTTTTTCTATATATTTTTAGTTGGCCAATTAATTTCTTTCTATTTTTTAGTAGAGACGGGGTCTCGCTCTTGCTCAGGCTGGTTTCGAACTCCTGCCCTCGAGCGATCCTCCCTCCTCTGCCTCCCAGAGTGCTAGGATGACAGGTGTGAGCCACTGTGCCCGGCCCATTTTGCGTACTTTCTAGCAATCGCCTATCGAGTATCTCCTGCTTGCCTCCCGTACTATATTACTGTCCCTTAAGAGTACAGCTCAGTCCCTGGCAGAGAGCGGGCACTCAGCAAGAAAGGGTTGAGTCTAATCAGGTATCTTCTTCCTTATAGCTTTCTTTTCCCTTTCTCTCTCCCCTCCTCCCCAGCCCTAACCCTTGGCTACAGTAAATGTGTTCTCATCCGCTCCCAACATCACTGGTGTCATCTAGGGCAGGGGTCCTCAAACGTTTTACACAGGGGCCAGTTCACTGTCCCTCAGACTGTTGGAGAGTGCGCACTGTGGGCCCGGGATAGGTCGGCTGCTCAGCAGGACAGGCAGCAGTGGCAAAAACACCGGCCCGGCCCGGATAAATGTCCTTGGCAGGGGGCTGCATGTGGCCCGTGGGCACTCGTAGTTTGAGGACCCCTAAGTTCTAAGCCCCTGGAGGAGCCTCCCTCGAGCTGCAGGTGACGGCCACGAGGTCCTACCTTCTCTGGGCGCAGGAGAGGAACAGTTCTCCCCGGTCTCCACCTGGCACACGTCCGAGAACAGCAACTCGTTGGCCAAACTCTCGCCGGTTTCTGGGGTAAAGAAGGCATCGTGTGATGAACGATCTGGCAGCACACGTTAAAATGTTTGAGGTCCCCAATTCGCGGCTGATTAAACAATCCTTTACATCAACACCACCCTAGAAGCCTGCATAGCATTCAAAGCAGAGATGCGATTTACACTTTCCTTTGCTGATCTGGATGGGGAAAAAAGCCACAAATGGCAACTCCTTTAGGCTTACTAGGAATGTCACATGTCAACAGCACCTCTCTGACTTTAAAGACAAACCGCTGGAACCCTGCGATGCCACTGAGCACGCAGACTCCGGCGAGACTTATGCCAAGTCTGGGTGAGTGGCCCCAGCGGGCACGGACCAACTCCGAGGCCCGGAGCCCGGTGAGCCCAGACCCCTGCCACGGCCGGCCCGTCCTGAGGCTGCGGTGACACGCCAAGAACACAGGCACCGGAGAGGAGAAAGCAAAGGCTGCCCCGGCTCGGCCGGTCACAGGGATTCTCGCTTGTTCCTCAGACTCAGGGCGCCTGGCCTGGCTGCCCGGTGCAAATCCAG
Source organism: Mirza zaza (assembly GCA_008750895.1). Taxonomy (NCBI): domain Eukaryota; kingdom Metazoa; phylum Chordata; class Mammalia; order Primates; family Cheirogaleidae; genus Mirza; species Mirza zaza. Next base: position 13,643 of record VSMD01010027.1, read on the forward strand.
TAATGTTTTACTAAGGGCCAGCCGCTTCCACTGAGAGGAAAACGTGCTTGGGTGCCACTCAAGTATACGGTCATTTTTTTTATTCATTCTCGAAGTTGGAAATCTCTTTTGTTCTTGCTGTATATAAAAGTAACAAAAGCTCATTATCAAACTTGCATATAGTTAAAGAAAAAACAAACAAAAAGCCCAGAGGTGGCAGTCTGGGAGTATATTCATCTATTTTATATACATATATACATACACACACATATATGTGTGTGTGTATATGTGTTTTTTTTTGAGACAGAGTCTCACTCTGTTGCCCGTGCTAGAGTGCCGTGGCGTCAGCCTCGCTCACAGCAACCTCCAACTCCTGGGCTCAAGCGATCCTCCTGCCTCAGCCTCCCGAGTAGCTGGGACTACAGGCATGCGCCACCATGCTCGGCTCATTTTTTTCTGCATATATTTTTAGTTGGCCAATTAAGTTCTTTCTATTTTTTAGTAGAGATGGGGTCTCACTCTTGCTCACACTGGTCTCGAACTCCTGAGCTCAAATGATCCTCTCGCCTCGGCCTCCCAGAGCGGTAGGAAATAGTCTTTTAACATGAAAAAAAGATCATAAGACCCCAACCCACCTGGAACCGCTGTTTCGTTGGGCAGCCTATCGACTTCCAAGATAAAGTCATCCTTGAAGAAAAGATAGCCCACTATGGAGAACAGGTACACCAGGATCAAAGCCAGGACCGCGGTCAAGATGATGGACCGTCCGTTGCGGGTGACGCTTTTGATGACGTTAAGCAGAGTCTCTTCTCTGTACACTAAATCAAAAAGCTTTGAAAAAACAAAAAGACGACGACAGGGTAATTTTTAAGAAGCCTCTATGTGAGCTGCACATTAATATCCCATAACAAAAACTTGGTTTAGGGAGTGGTCACCTGGCTGGAAATTCAAAGGCGTTATACCACAGCCTAGACACTGAACATCCTGCCTGTCTTAACAGTGAAAACCGAGATGGTAGAAATGGGGAAAAATAAACGTGGGAGAGGGAGGCAGGAAACAGTAGCCATTCTAACTGGCACACAGAGCTGTCCAGAGGTCCCAGGAATAGGGAATATACATGGTGGCACCAATGAGATTCAGAGAGAAAGAGAGAGGACAGTGACGCAGGTCTTGGCATCCATCGATTCTGGAAGTATTTACTGAGTTTCCATGGGGGGCCAGTCACGCTGGTCCTTGCCCTCTTGGAGCCGAGTGTCTGGTGGGAATACAGACGTACCCTAAGCCAGTGTAAGTGCCAAGGCCCCTGGACTGGCATGGGCTCACATCATAGCTCCACTACACTGCCACTGTGACCTTGAGCTAGGGACTTTGCCCTGTCCCTCTCGAGCCTCAATGATGGCATTTGTAGACGGGAAGATGCAGACTTCTCGTGAAGAACAAACAAACAGTGCTTGGTGTCCATGCACGCTGAGCCGATGCAACAAAAGGTGCCTGCCATTAATTTCCTTGCTGGAGGGACTAGGGCAGGGTCACGGAGCTAGTACACCCCGGGACGGTGACGGCAGTAACACGGCAGAAAGCCTAAGCCCTTACTCCCCTCCCTTAGCAGGGCGAGACCCTGCCATTCGCAGCTGTGCACAGTCTAAGCCTGCCCTCTGCTAGGGCAGGAAGGTGGCTTCCTGAGAAACCAAGGGTCCTGGAAGGCACACACAGGTATGGCAGGACGATGGCTCGTTTTCCAAGAGCTCCGATGACAGCTATTTGGTTGGGGGGGTGGCAGAGTGTGGCTGTTCTTGGACCTGGAGACTGGGTTCCAGCATGGCCTCTGAGCTGACATCTCATCCTGTCCTGAAGGTCTGGTCTCCCACCGAGGCTCTGGGGTGTGACTGTGCACGGTGAAGTGAGCCCAGGGGACAAGGGACTGAATCCTGACTCTGCTTTGAATTTGCTGCAAGATGTTGATCAGGCCATCTAGCCTCTCCGGGCCTCAGTTTCCGCGTCTGTAAAAATAACTGGGCTGCATGCACTAGCTGATCTCCAAGTCCCTTCCAGTCCAGAATTTTGTTATCTGTGGTCTCTTTCGGGTCCATTAGCATTTCTGCCTCCCTGACAGCAATCTGGGTTCTGAGACTAGCCCGGACGGGCCCCGGGTGGAGGAGGGGACTTAAAAGGAAGCAGGAGAGAGGCACTTAGCGAACACAGGAGCACGAATGGCTAAGTGTTGCTGCCAATGCCAGTTAAATATTTTCCAGCAACTCAACATGAAGCGGCAAGCGAGAGCAACCGCAGGCAACAGACGAATGGTACTTGTTTCCCGTGGTTAAAACGCTGGCGATTCTATAGCCCCACGTGGCTTAAATGACAAGCAATTTTTTTTTCACTTATTTATAACTTCTGATTTTAAAACAATAAACATGTATTATTTATAAAAAGGCAAAGCTTTCCTCTAAGCAGAAAATTACACATGTTCAACGGAGAAAACCTGGACAACGCAGAAAAGCAAAAAGGAAAAAAATTTACTTAATAATTCCATCCATCTGCACAGATCCACTCACCAAGTTACCTCCTGCTTGCCTTTAAAAAATGTGATACATACATCCACATTTTTACAAAAATGTGTGTGTATACACACAAATACTGGCATGTAGCCAGCCTGTTTCATGATCATTTCTCTGACAAAATATGATCACCTCATATTTCATCGTAGGGAAAAACACAGCTAACATAGCCAATATCTTTAATTTTTAAAAAAAATAGTCACAAGAGGCTTTCAATTGCATGTCATTATAAATAATGCTTTGATGAGCATCTCTGTGCACCTCTACACACGCTTGCCCAGTTATTTCTTTTTGGCGAGTTTCTGGAAATGGAAATGTTTGCCGGCCACCTGGATCTCTCTCCTTTTGTTAACTGCCTGCTTATGCACTTTGCACATTTCATTTCGTGTCGTGTTAATATTTTTCTAAGGACACAACTTTAATGCAGGCTCGAGACCAGGTCCAGCCGGTCTTTGGCGGGGGAGGGGACAGCCCTTTCATGCGGCCACCAGATCACCCTCCCTCCGTCCCTCTGGCCGGCTGGCGTGGAGGGAGCTGCCACAGCCCAGTAGGGCACGGGTTTGCCCTGCCGGAGGTCTCTCTCCTTTTTCGGGCTGCCCGACTTCTCTCGGTTACAGGTTTTCCTCGTTAGTGGAACGATTCGAGCAGTTTCAGTATTCTGTCTGTGGTCCTCGCCAGGCACATTCATTGGACGCTGCTGCTTTTAACACCCAAAGGAGCACATCACTCGAAGCCCTGGACAAGTCCGGGCACAGACGGATTAGAACCCCCTCTCCCACCCCAAGCACACAGGTGAGGCGTCCAACCACAGTCCACCTGGACCCTGCCGTGTTCTTCTCAAAATGCACTGAGCTCGCGTAACACCATCAGAAGCTTGGAGTCACTCTTCCTGCGACAGCTTAGACTGCAGGGGTCCTCAAACTTTATAAACAGGGGGCCAGTCCACTGTCCCTCAGACCGCTGGACAGTGCGCACTGTGGGCCTGGGACGCGTCGGCTGCTAAGCAGGACAGGCAGCGGCAGCAAAAACACCCGGAGGGCCGGATAAATATCCTCGGCGGGCCACCTGGCTTAGAGATTGGAAAGCACAGGTGCAAACTGCAATGGGACAAACCAGTTTCACCAGCCCAGGGACTTTTTCTCCCCCGTGCTCCGATGAAAGGTGGTGGAGACTTGGGAATGCACAGAGAGGGGCGGGTCTCCTGCCTCCGCCACTCACTGGCTGTGACTCTGGTCAGGTCACCTAGCCTGGCCGAGCCGGTGTGCTCGGCTGTAGTGTGAAGAGGCCATCTGCCTCAGAGGCGGCAGGGAGGACACAGGGAGCACTCGATACGGGGCAGCGGCGGCCACCGCCTTCCGGACGGCGAGGTGAGGCCTGCGGGGTAGGGCCGGGTCCGCCTCACCATCGCAGCCCCCACCTGCCAGGGGCCGGCACTGCGAAGGACTAAAATGGTGCAAACGGACAGAAAGGGAAATGGCCAGCTGGAGGTCACCTACTGGCAGGAGCCGTAGGACTCTCTCCCAGGCAGAGACGGCACCGTCCGAAGGGGAGAGACCCCTCGGCGGGCACGAGAGAGACCACCCTCTGGAACGTCATTCCTGCCCAGCGGGGAAGGCGTCCGTGCGAGGGCAGCCCTGGGGCTCCCCGACTCACCACCGGGAGCCTCCTCCAGGGACATTACTGCACAGCACAAAATAAGCCCCAACACAGACACGGGGCTCTAAAGATTTCCGACGCAGAGTGACCATAGCAGGCCACGTGATGGCAGTCACAAGTACAACCGGAGACCTCTTTGCCTAAAACCTCAAAATAGAGCCAGACCTATTTTAAGACGAGGGGAGAGAATCCATCCTCTTTAGCTGCCAACGTTCACCACCAATGAAATGAGCTAATCCGGGTGATCTGAATGGTGAATCCTTTTTTTTGAGACAGAGTCTCACTCTGTTGCCCCCACTAGAGTGCCATGGCGTCAGCCTAGATCATAGCAACCTCCAACTCCTGGGCTCAAGCCATCCTCCTGCCTCAGCCTCCCGAGTAGCTGGGACTACAGGCATGCGCCACCATGCCCGGCTAATTTTTTCTATATAGTTTTAGTTGGTCAATTAATTTCTTTCTATTTTTTAGTATAGACAGGGTCTCGCTCTTGCTCAGGCTGGTTTCGAACTCCTGACCCTTGAGCGATCCACCCGCCTCAGCCTCCCAGAGTGCTGGGATGACAGGCGTGAGCCACCGCGCCCAGCGTGAATGGTGAATTCTTTATGGTGTCTGACTGGGAGAAGGAATGGCAAAGGCACTAATGGCCAGGAATTGTGTGGCAGTGCTAGTCTAAGATCTTGACATGCACAGCTGCCTCTAATCTCTCCAACAGGCCTGCGAGGGACATACACTGGTCTCATTTTGTAAATGGGGAAACTGAGGCACAGAGCACTTAAGTAACCAGTGCAGCAACTACACGAATAGCACCTCCCTGAAAAGCTTTCCATGTTCTTCCTTTTCCAAGTCCATCCCTCTTGCTAAGCCAACACTTAAGCCTCGATCTGTTTTATCTTCACAAACATTTTAATATCTCTCGTCTCTTTATGGTTTTGTTTGCAGATCGCTCAGTTGCACGCTTCCTGTCATTTTAAGTAGGTACAAGGAGATGGTTTCTTATCTACAAGTCTACGGGTCTAGATTCCTTGTAACTATAGGGGCGTGAGCAGTTTTTTTTTTTTTTTTTATAAATCTATTAATATAGTTTAAATCCTGCTCGGGAAGAGGGTGATGAAATTAACTCATTTCGTAGAATGTCAGGATATTAAGCGCCGGGCTCACGGTGGAACAAAGTAACTTCTACTGAAAAGGTCTCCTGGACCGATCAATCCATGGAGTTCGTTGTCATGAATCTTGGGGCTTTGAAACTAGCTCCTGGTCTTATGGTCAACACATGAGAAGTGGATGCCATGAGGACTGTCAGATGACAGTGTCAGAAACATGCCCCTTGGTTACTGCTGGCTGAGTCCAAGAAGGAGAGAAAAACAAAGGTGCATGGAGAAGAAACATCTCCTGAACCAGACTGTAGGCATCTTCCCCTACTGAGAAGGAAGAACCTTCTGGGTTCCTGGCAGCTGACCTGTGTCCTATGCAGTTCTAATCTCAGATGCCCCAAAGACTGGATACAGGGGGCCTTCCACCTTGCTGGCCCAGGCGTGACAATTGCTATTAAAAAGGAAGGGTCTGTCAGACTAATGGCCAACAAACATATGAAAAAATGCCCAACATCTCTAATCATCAGGGAAATGCGAATCAAAACCACAATGAGATATCACTTAACTCCAGTGAGAATGGCCTTTTGTCAAAAAGTCCCAAAACAACAGATGTTGACATGGATACAGAGAAATAGGAACACTCCTACACTGCTGGTGGGACTGCAAACTAGTGCAACCTCTGTGGGAAGCAATATGGAGATACCTCAAAGCGATACAAGTGGATCTACCATTCGATCCAGCAATCTCATTACTGGGCATCTACCCAAAGGAACAAAAGACATTCTATAAAAAGGACACCTGCACTTGAATGTTTATAGCAGCACAATTCACAATTGCAAAGATGTGGAAATGACCCCAGTGCCCATTAATTCATGAGTGGATTAATAAAATGTGGTATATGTATACCATGGAGTACTACTCAGCTATAAGAAACAACAGTGATCTAGCACCTCTTGTATATTCCTGGCTAGAGCTGGAGCCCATTCTACTAAGTGAAATATCTTAGGAATGGAAAAACCAGCACCACATGCACTCACCAGCAAATTGGTATTAACGGATCAACACCTAAGCGGACATACAGGAATAGCATTTATCGGGTGTCAGGCAGGTGGGAGGGGGAGGAGGGGATGGTTATATACCAGGCATGCTCCAACTTTTTAAACAGGGGGCCAGATCACTGTCCCTCAGACCGTTGGAGGGTGCGCACTGTGGGCCCGGGACGAGTCAGCTGCTAAGCAGGACAGGCAGCGGCGGCAGAAACACCCAGTGGGCCGGATAAATGTCCTCGGCGGGCAGCATGTGGCCTGCGGGCCATAGTTTGAGGACGCCTGGATATACACACATGATGAGTGCGATGTGCACCATCTGGGGGATGGACACGCTTGAAGCTCTGACTCTTTGGGGGAGAAGGCAACACACATAACCCAAACATTTGTACCCCCATAATATGCTGAAATTAAAAAAACCCAAAAAAGGTCTGTGATGAGAGAGGGGACATAGGACGCTGTCCTAGTTTTCCATACATGAAACGTGTGGACAGAGGCACTCACCAGCAGACTGTAGAAGAACTCGTGGACGAACAGCCCCATGGCGCAGATGAGCAGATACAACAGATGGTAGAGGAACTCCACGTCCAGGACCATGGCCCGGTAGCCCCTGGTGAACGTGCCGCAGTTGCCCACGAAGCTCATCAGAAAGATGATCTTGTTGCAGACCTGAGAATGACGACAGGACCGGTCAGGCGGCTTGCACCGAGAGCCCGGCGGAGTGCCATACGGAGCCTCGGTGCCCGTCCCCAAGGCACAAGCTCCTCCTGGCGCCAGCGCCCACCGGCCCTGCAAGAGCCGCCGAGCGGCTCTAAGTCACGTCACTACTTTGCTTCGCAGGCGTCTCGCAAACGACACGGCAGTCAAATGACTCCACGCAGCAGTGACCGCGAGGCATTTCTATAGGGCGAGAACGCAGTGAGCACACACTGAGATTACGGCCTTCTAAACGGCATGCGAATCATCGCTAACACACGCTCTTGCACGAGCTACTCCAACACAGCATGCCGCCTCGATCCACGAACCCCGTGATCTGAGTTTGCGATATTCCAGGCACGACGGGGTTACAGTTTAGCGGGAGGCAGCCCGTCTTCCGTTGTTCCCAAGTTCACAGGGAAAATGAGAATTCTCCTGGGAGCGGGAACAACAGGTAAAGGACTTGAGCGTGAGTTCTCTCTCCCTGCCTTCTCTCTGGGAATCACTTCCAATTGTCCTTTGGGGAATCCATCCTTCTTTGAGCACCAGTCCTTGAGGTCTGGGCGGGGTTTCAACCTGGCCAAGTACGGTATTTTCCTGGCTACGATGGCTGGTTTAGGGGTATGCACGGGACCAAACGGACCAATGACAGCCACGCAGCTCTTTCCCTGGGATTGCAGGGAAAGGCGGTTTTGTTCCTTCCCGCTGACCTTGAACCCCAAAAGGCTGTAAGCTCTGAAGCTGCCACACCACTAACCCCGAGAACGCCACCAGAAGGGGAACTCGGCCCTGAAGGGCCCGTTCTCAGCTGTGCCTGAAACTAGGCTCTTGGCTTCTTGGTTAAAATGAACTGATGGATTTTTCTCCTTTGCTTAGACGAGCATGGAATAGGTTTTCCGACACCCGTAGCTGAAGGAGTCCTAACTGATCTACCGCACAGTCTAGTCCCAACTGTGAGAGAAGCCCCATGCCTAGAAATCCCTCTCGAGGCCGGCGCGGTGGCTCACGCCTGTCATCCTAGCTCTCTGGGAGGCCAAGGCGGGAGGATCGCTCAAGGCCAGGAGTACAAAACCAGCCTGAGCAAGAGCGAGACCCCGTCTCTACTAAAAATAGAAAGAAATTCATTGGCCAACTAATAACATTATAGAAAAATGAGCCGGGCATGGTGGCGCACGCCTATAGTCCCAGCTACTCGGGAGGCTGAGGCAGGAGGATCGCTTGAGCCCAGGAGATTGAGCTAGGCTGACGCCACGGCACTCACTCTAGCCTGGGTGACAAGAGTGAGACTCTGTCTCAAAAAAAAAAAAAAAAAGAAAAAAAGTCCCTCCTCTACCAGCATGTCTCAGAGGAAGCTGGAGAGAAGGGTGTTCGGATGCGCGTGGCGAGACTGTCCTCTCCACCCTAGCGCCCTTGGCCACAGGCGCTGGGAAATCCTGCCAGTTAATCTGGCCGGCCGGCCGGCCGGTGTCACCAAGCTTGCCGGCAATCAGATAATCGAGGAAGGCGACACCCACAGAGAACGCCAGACGGGCTAAACCTGCAGCCTGCCCGTTTCTTCCTCCCCGATATCGGAGCCTCTGCTCGGCAGGCTCTTCCGTGGTGGAGGACAGAGTCCCGGGCTCCAGACGAACCCAGCTGACGGGACTGGGGGAGGGTGCAGAGGAGGGGCGGGAGGGGACGAGGACACTCTGGTGGATGTCACCAGACCTCCAACGTGCCCAGGCTCCTGCGGTCTTGACAACGAGCCACCTGCCTCACCTGAGCCCACGCTCGCCTCTGACCGCTGCCCCAGCACAAGGTGCTTCTGCTCCCTCTGAAGGTCCCCGCCTGCCGCCTGTCCCCAGCACTCTGCCCGCCCGGTCAGTCTTCCCTCTGGCTCCCAGCCCCCTTCCCCCCGCCACCCTGAAGCAGCTTTCTGGAAGCCTCTAGTGGATTCTGCAGAGGCACCCCCCTTGGGCCTCCCCTGCCTGCCCTCAGCATTTCCCCCAGCTCCCTGCGGGGGGACAGGGTCCCCGCCACCCTTGTCGCCTCCCTCCCGCCACTGGGCTCTCTGGACCCGCCCGTCCGCCTGCGGATCTCAGATCACCACCAGCCCTGCTCGGGCTCTGCCCAAAGCTCCTTTTCTTTCTCTTATTTATTTTCTTATTTTTTAATTTTTTTTTTGAGACAGAGTCTCACTCTGTTGCCCGGGCTAGAGTGAGTGCCGTGGCGTCAGCCTCGCTCACAGCAACCTCAGACTCCTGGGCTCAAGTGATCCTCCTGCCTCAGCCTCTGAGTAGCTGGGACTACAGGCATGTGCCACCATGCCCAGCTAATTTTTCCATATATATATATTAGTTGGCCAATTAATTTCTTTCTATTTATAGTAGAGACGGGGTCTCGCTCTTGCTTAGACTCATTTCGAACTCCTGACCTTGAGCGATCCTCCCGCCTCGCCCTCCCGAGTAGCTGGGACTACAGGCATGCGCCACCATGCCTGGCTGATTCTTTTTCTATATATATTAGTTCGCCAATTAACTTCTTTCTATTTATAGCAGAGACGGGATCTCGCTCTTGCTCAGGGTGGTCTCGAATTCCTGACCTCGAGCGATCCTCCCGCCTCGGCCTCCCAGAGTGCTGGGATGACAGGCGTGAGCCACCGCGCCCGGCTGTATTTCCTCCTTAAACAGCTTCCTCTCTCTGCAGGCCACACCGACACGCCCTCCCCACGCTGGTGTCCCTTTGTCACCCTGGACTCGCATTTCCAAAGGCCGGAGCCCACGTTGGCAGCGTGTCTCACGGCCTCGAGCCACAGTGTCAACAAGTTAATCGTGTTTTCTCCCTGAACGCCGGGTCTGTGCGTGACTTCGCTTTAGGTGGCCTCTTCTCCCGGTCATCCCAGACCGAGAATTTGGAGTTGGGTTTGCTTCTTCCATCACCCGACCCAGCCGGGGGTCCCTTCTCTGCCTGAAGGGCCTCGAGTCCACGGCTCTTACTAGCGTCCACGCGTCGCTATTTCCTCCCGCCTCTGAGGTCTGCGCCCTCCTCCTTCCTTCCGCAGCACGGCCACGACTCAGGCTTGTCACAGGCCACAGCACCCCTCAGCCCCGGGACGGCCCTACGGCCCCTACCCTGTCCCTTCAGCCCCGGGACGGCCCTACGGCCCCTACCCCGTCCCCTCAGCCCTGAGACGGCCCTACGGCCTCTACCCCGTCCCCTCAGCCCCGGGACGGCCC
>VSMD01010028.1:0-63126 GCA_008750895.1 Mirza zaza
ACAACAGCACTAGTGATTTTTTTTTCTTTTTAATAATGTAATGTAATCTTTATCTGAAATTGGACGCTTCGCAACAGATAAAGACAGACGTGGGAAGGTGCAGTAAGTGTGTCTATGTGTGTGCATAATTTCTGTGATTTAGCTGGATTTTATCTTATACTTATGTAGCACATGATTCGCTTTCAATACAAATTCACTGCATTCTTAAAATAGCCAGTTTTCATTGTGCATTTAAAATACCAGATTGTTTCATTAAAAAATCTGACTTACACCCAGCTTTTTGGGAACATTGTTCCTTCATAAAGCAAAGCCTTACTTTGTTGATGTTTCTCAGTGAATTCCTAGAACTATAGACAATATGGAAATGGAGGGTCTTGGATACAACAATTGGAATAATTGTGACTCACCCAAAACTTGCTTCCTTTTTGGAATGGGGAATTTCTGACAGGGAGGAAACAGATTCATTCATTTGTTCAATAAACATTTGTTTGGCTGCCTAGTTTCTAAGTGCCAAGGGCCCTAGAAGATTCAACCCATTACTCCCTGCTAGGAGTTTACAATGTGACTGAAAGGTTGCATTTCATTTGCATGGCATCCTCCCTGGAGAAGTAGCTTCCTGGCTAAAGACCTAGAGAGGAAACTGAGACCCAGAGAGGTTAGGCCTCTGGCCCCAGCCCACACAGCACCTGGCTGAGGCACCTCTTTGCATCTGGCTCTACACGTATCCCCCTGGATAAAACCCCTTGGCAGCTAGAAGCTGCTGGGCTGTGTTTGCCTTACAAACAATTCCCACTCACTCCTCCCCTGCACACTTGCCCTTGGAAGTCGTCCTTGGCTGATATGACCCTCTCCACCAACCCTGTGGCCTCCCAGGCCCAGCCCTGCCAAAGAACAGGCTGTGGCCCCAGATGAGACAAATCAATTCTGCACACGGAGTGTCCAAGCCCATGTGCTTAAGTTAATCCCTTGCTATTTTTCAACATTAACGTCTTACTAAATCAGGGCGGACCTTAATTGCATGTGAGCACTGGTGAGGGCGATAGCTGTGCAGAGCTGGCATAATTGTGTTCTGGGCACAGAAGCCAGCACCTTGGTTTGCCTGGGTGTAGTGGCAGCAGCAGTAGCCTGGAGCAATTTGTCAAGACCTGGGAGATCTTGTCAGTCACGCTGTCCAGAGGTGTGACTGTTGTGACTGAGAAGGGCCACTGGACAAGGTTGGTCCCTTCTCTAGGGTTAAAGCACATGTTGTCCCAAAGGGAAGACAATTCTAATATTAACAAAGAGAATACTAGTAGGTTGAGAAACTTCCCCAAACCTGATTTTCCATTTGGTTTCAAGGTCTCTTCTGCAGAACAGTTTTACAAAAAGGTTGGGAAGACAACCTGGGCTCCTTTGGGGACTGATGTGAGGCCTCCAAAGCTTCTGCAAGAACACCTGGGGAGCAGATCATCCTAGAAAGCCATGAGAACACACACACACACACACACACACACACACACACACACACACGAGCAGGGTGCCAGTGTCTCCTGAAAGGAAGCAGCCACACTGAGTGCAGGGGCGTTGGGTAAAGCAGTCTGGCTGATTTGGGACTTAGGTGGGACTGTTGTTTCTCTCCTTGAGGAATTATTCTAAACATAAACACCCCAGCAGTGACAGTCTGGGATTTTAAGAGGTGATCTAACTAGCCTAGTCCCCCACTTCTAGACAGGACTGTCATTTAAGCTATGTGGTTTTCCCAGCACGGCTGTGCTTTCTCTCTCACCAGGCCTAGGCCATATATGCTCACCTTCTTCAGAATGCCTCCTGCAGGGACGTCGCTCCCACTCCTCCCTCTGCACCTTACTCATGCCTCAGTTCCAGGCTGCACCGTGTGACTTGGCTGTAGTTGAGAATGCAGAAGGCAGGGATCTTGCATTTCTTGTATTCCGGCATGGTGCCCTAGCATGGTGCCTGGCACAAAGTGGGTGCTCATGAGCGTTGCAGAGTTGAACTGAATTCCTCCCCACCTGCCCGAGAGACTCGCTGGCCTCCCTCAGTGGCTGCTTTCCAACTCCCCACAATTCCTCACCAACGTTCCTCACCCCACATCTCAACCTTCTTTTCCTCAGAAATAAGTTACTAGAGATAGGGGTGGCTTCTTCCCCGCTCTTTGGTTTTCATGGGAAGGGAATTCCGGGCTGCTTACTCCGCCCAGGACCCCGCCATGACGGGCAGGTGAGCTGCCTGAGCTGACTGAGTGAACAGCGGACCAGGTCAGACCCGCCTCATAGCAGTGACCCGCGCTCTCTGTTGGCTCTAGCCGGGGCATCAGTGAAGGACCTACCCTGACTGGGGCCTACTAGTTGGGTGGGGGTGTGCTGTGGCTGGGCTTCTCGGGGACCCCATTAGGAAGTCCTTGGTCCTCAGCAGCTCCATGCACAGCAGAGCTGACATTTTGCTTCCCTCTACTGGTTCTGTATTTCAGAACTTGGGTGCCCACATAGGCCCAGAAAGAAACCAAAGAGGCATTTTTAAGAGCTGTCCTGTGGCCCCGAGGCACATGGGAAGCTGGAGCCCTGTTTTGCAGAGTGGCTTTTTGGGTCTCTAAATCTTCTCCCGGATGCTCTCTCTCCCGAGGCCTCTTGACATGTACGGATGCTTGGCGGGGCACTGGGAGCTGCACAGTGTTGAATTAGACACTGTGCTCAGCTCAGTGCAATTACCCAGGGTCAAAATGAGTCAGCAGGCGGCCCAGATTAAAAACTGTGGCTCCACAGTCAGGCCCTCCCTCCCTGTGCCCGCAGTCTCCTGAAGGAAATCTCTGGGCAGAGGGGGAGATGCCAAGGGGCCACCAGGGAGCTGAGCTGGATTCTGGGTGAGGCAGGAAATAGGATGAGGTGGCTTAGGAAGAAAGTCCAGACACCCCTGCACCCTTTCTTCCTTTGTAATTAGAGCCCCCACCCAGCCAGCTCTCGGCAGATTAGGAATACTGGCCAACACTTCCTGTTCAGAACAAACATTTGCTAGAGCTGAATTCTGTGTCCAACCCCTGAAGAGGGTACTTATGAAGGGCCATCTGAACCTAAATAAATCATGTGTCTTAAGGATTTTAGGTTGGACTAAACTGTCAGTGTGTGTATTTTCTGAGCCAATTGTGGAGGATTCTTAGCTTTCCATTTCCTAAGGAATTAATACTTGAAAATTTTCATGGAGCAGTGATTTAAAAGATATTCCTACAAAGAAGTCCTGAAATTTCTGAGCCAAATGTGAGCCCCAAATTAAACAATTTTAGGAGGCTAGTCTATCTTCAACCAACTCTATGATCCAGCTGACCAGGAAGTAAATAGCTCTGGGTGATTATATAGCTTGGTTAACCCCAAACCTTCACTTCCTTGGCTAGTGGATTGATCATTTACCAATATTCAAACAACAGCTCTGCCAAGCAAGCCTTCCCCATCCTTCTCTGATGTGTCAGAGGTATTTCAGGATCTCTTAGGATTTCAGAGTACTGTTGGGATTAGCATTCCCATTGCACAGACATGTCCCCCAAGAAAGTAGGAGACTTATGGCACCAGGGCATTTATCTAGAGAAAGGACAACTTGGCCTACAAATATGAGAAGGACTAGACAAATCTGGTACATCCCAGAGAACAGAACTATGTCCCTGGATGGAGGGTAGGGGGAGCTTCCTGCCATGGGAAAGTTCAAAGAAAGACTCCATATGCATCAGTCAGGATGTACAGGGGTTGTTTATATCATCCATGAGGGCTGGTTCTCAAGACACTTCCCACCTGTTATGGACTATATTCCCCCCATATTCATATGTTGAAGCCATAAACCCCAATGTGATGGTGCTAGGAGGCAGGGCCTTTGGGAGGTAATTAGGGTTAAATGCGGTCATGGGGGTAGAATCCTCAGGATGAGCCTATAACCCTTATAAGAAGAGGAAGAGACACCAGGGCTTCTCAGCCTCCAGAACTGTGGGAAATAAATGTCTCCCAGCCTATGGTTACCGCAGTGTGACTAAGCCACCACCTGAGAGTCATCAATTTCGTGAAGGTTAAAGAGATGGGGCTGAGTCTACAGCAACCTTATGAGATCCTATGAGATCCTCTGAACATATTAAAAAAAAAGTTTACTCCCTTGTCTTCTCACAAAATCAGGAAAATAACTCCTATGGCTTGTACTTGCACTGGATTGTGCATAAATAGAGATCTGCTAAATTTTCATGTGTTTCCTGGAATCTGGAGGGTGCTTTAAGACTGGCCTGGGGGTGAAGGTATGCTGGGTTTCAGTGGGTCTCCTGAGTCCACAAACACTCTTATAAATGCCCTGTCACTTGGAGATTGCAGTGATAGACACAGACCTGAATTACCAGGAAGTGACACTGGCTGCCCCTTATTGCTAGAGACCACTCTCAGGTTTTCTTGTTTTCTGCTCACCCAACTCTTCCACCATCCAATTCATGCAACAATAATTGAGGTCTAGGACAGAGACAGAAAATAAAGCATGCAGGAAGCCAAAGAATTAAGGCTGGCCCTTTATGTGGGGAGAACAGGTGGCTCTCTACAAGGTGAGACTTGGGAGACACTTAGAAAGTGCCTTTGTGTCCCACCGTGTCCTATCCTGACCCCTATCCAGCAAACCACCTCTGCCCCACCATACCGCCATGGTGCTTGCATCTCCCAACTGGTTACACAGAACCCAGGACATTCATTAATGCAGCTAACCTCCAAGTCTTCATGGAAAAGAAAATATGAATTTTGTTGCTCTTCCTTATGTGTATTCTATTTTTAATCTTGAGTTATTTTAAAGTTACAGAAAAGTGAAAAGAATAATATAACTAGCATCCATAGTTTCACCACCTAAAATTTAAGCTAAGATTTCTTTTTCACATTTGTTTTCAACCACTTTATTTTGCAAGAAATAAATATTACAGATAGAACTAAGTGCCCTTGTCTTCATGCCCCAATCCTATTCTTATATATGTTTGTGTAGCTTTCTTTTTACATAAATAAATATAAGGTAATTCTAAAATCATGAATGGGGAGCAGGACATTGGTATCTTTTCATTGCTCAGGGCCCTATTTAGAGGGAGTCAGGGGCGGGAGAGAGACCTGTCGTGCAGCAGAGAGGTGGCTAGCCCACGGGGCTTTCGCCTTACGACCCCAGTTCTCTCCTTCTCCAGGCTGACACAGTGAGGCAGGCAAGGGCCGCTTCCTAGCAAACTTCGCCCAGGCTTCCTTGGCCGCTGGCTTTTCCTGCCAGCCCACTCATTGTTGCGCGCTGCGCAGGGAGGACCGCGCCGGGCTTGCAGGGGAGGCGTTTCCGGGACTCATGGCCCTGCTCGGGCAGCCTGGCAGGGTGGCCGCGCCGAGCTTTGCCGAGGAAGCACTTTATTCTCTGAGTGGCACGTTCGCTGCAGGCCATGCCAAGTGCCCTGCTGGGCGGCGGGGGATGGGGGAACTCTCGCCAGGTTGGGGAGCCCAAGCCAGGTCTCCTGGGGAGCCTGGGGGCACTCGCTTGCTGGCCCCTAATGATAGTAGTATTTCTTGCATACATACACGCTTCTTATAGCTCTGTGCTGGACACTGGGATTACAAAAGTGGTTTCTGTCTTCATTCGTTCATTCACTCATTCATTTATTCCACAAATAGTTACTGAGTGTCTGTATGTGCCAGGCACTGTTCAGGTGTTGGGGTTATAGCTGGGGAACAAAATAGGTAAAGACCCTTGCTCACCTGGAGCTTACAATCTAGCAGGGAGAGACAGTAAATAATAGACACAATAAGTGAGTATATTCTACAGTAGATGATAAGTACCATGGAAAGAAGACAAGAAAGAATGGAGGGCAGGAGAAATTAATAACAGAGCAGGTGGCGGTGAGAGAGCTGCCAAGTAGGTGTCTAGGGGACGAGCATTCTAGATAGAGGAGACAGGTCGTGCAAAGCCCTGAAGTGGGAGGCTGCCTGGCGGAAGGTGAGTTACACAGAGCTGGTTTTCTCCCTCAGCCATCTGTGCCTTACCTGCACTCCCAGGGCTCAGCTAAAGGAAAAAATATCCCTGAGGGGGTGCTGGAAGTGGCCACGTCTGAGTTCCAGTGGCCTCCCAGGATCCTCAGGTTAAGATTGACGCACCTTGGCATGCCGCAGATGTCCCTGTTTACCTCTCCAATTCCATCCCGCCCCACCCTCCTTTCCACTTGCACTGTACCCTGCAGCTTGGCCTGTGACTCGGGGTTCTCTGTGTGCACCACGATGCTTCAGGCACTAGCACAGGAATGCAATGTACCTGACAGGCTTCTATCATTCCCTTCAAGATTCTGTTCAATGTCACCGTCTCTGTGAAGCCTTTTTTCACTTCCCCCGAATGTTCTAGCTTCATCCTCTGTTTATATAACACCTGGCAGAGAGGTCCACTGACTGTGTGGCCACAGTGTCTGGCCACATTGCAGTGGTGTGTTGACTCGTCTGCAGCCCCACTGGGCCGTGGCTTTGCTCCCTCCGTGTCCTCAGGTACTCGGTAAAGGAGCTTGGCTGTTTGGGCTCCTGAGAGGGCCCCAGAGGCCTGCCCCCGCCTGTCTTTAGCTATGTAACAGGCTGTATTCACAGCTGTGAACTCCCGGGACACGGATTTCCTGCGGGTGAGGGACTGGCGGGGAGAAAGGCCTTCATTCTAACCACAGAAAATGGCTGGCTGAGGCGCATTGTTGTCCAAGAGAATAGGAGAAGCCGCCCCTCTCCCTGACTCCACCCCTGCCCTGGGTGCCAGTGCCGGCTGGTGCACAACTCCTGGAAACTCTGGTCAGAAATGTGCTTCCTCTCCCTCCCCCAGGGACTCTGAGCACTCCTGGGGCAGTGGCGCCTCAGCAGCTGAGGCCAAAATACTCCCAGAGTGTGCCAGGCTGCCAGGTTGGCCCCCACAGAGTCCCCAAGGCCTGACCAGTCCTCCCTTGGAAGTCCCTTGCCACTGTCCTTTTCTTCCCATTCCCACCTCCAATCCTAATCCACGCCCTCATCGTCTCACCTGGATGGCAGGGAATGACTGACTCACCACCTTGTCTCGAACTCCTACTAGTTCCTACCCTCTCCTGCCAATGCTAGAGTCACCTTGACAAACTTCTCTTTTCCAAGTCACCTCTTTGCTTGGAAACCTGTAGGGCCTCTCATTGTCCAAAGGACAAAGTCCAGACACCCAAACCTGGCATCCTGGGTCCTTTGAAAACTCAACTCCCTTGAGTGCACTTTTTCCTATTTCTCCCTTTCACCAACCTCCTTCCAACAGTCTACACACTGTCCCTCAAATATTTTCTCAGCTCTGTGCTTTACCTGTCCTGAATGGCTTTCTCAATCCTCTGTGCCTACCCAGTCCTAACAATCCTTCTGCACTCGAAGCTTTCCCAGGCAGTTCTGGCTCAAGCCATCTCTGAGCCCTGTATCCCTGTGCTTATTATAACAACAGTCATTTGACAACTAATTAAACAGTCAACCTGGAAAGCTTTTTAAGGTTCCTTCAGTCCTGCAGTTCTATTCTACCATGTGTTTTTGCTGTTATTTTTCAGACGTTTATCTTAGTTCTCATTTACAGGGTCGGAGACCTGAGAACCAGACCTTGCCTTATATCAGTCTGTAGTAGTGTCTGGCACATGGCAGGAGACTCAGTACCAGTTTGCTAATAGAAACATTCCAGACCCCAATCCCTAGGTATGTTTATTCTTAGTAGTTCCCTGTTCAGCTCCCACATGCCGGGCTCCTCACATACCTGCCTTCTGAAGGGGAGCTGATAAATGTATGCATGTTAAAGTTCCACAGCCTTAATATGTTTGTCCACCAAATGAAATCTGCATTGCACAAGGTGCATGGGAAGAGTATTACATAACCATCGTTAGTTAAATTTTAATGGTGGGATACCAGTTATTGGCAAGGGAGGAACCTTTCTTGGAGCCATCTCCCTGCCTTCTTTGCCTAACCATTCTGCTAGCTCTAGATTAAAGGGGAGAAAGGAACCATTTACAAGGAAGCTCACCTCTCATTATGCTCCATGCAAACCTTACCTCTCTAGGTATCACTCTGAGAAGAAAACATGTGCATAGGTTACTGGAGTGGAAGGAAGCAGGTGTTGTCCCTATTCTTCTGTCCCTAGTCAGCAAGGCTGCCTGGGGCTCCTGCTGGCACCTTGCCCTGAAGGAAGAGTTGTGGGAAGGAGCTAGCTCAGTCCACTTGGGCCAACAGACCCACTGGGGAGACAAATGTTACTCAAGCGAAGGAGAGTGAGACAGACTGTCAACGGCACATGGAGTTCATTCAGAATGAGGAAGATGAGTGTGGGAATGGAAGGGGGGAGGGAATGAACCTGTATTTATTGAGCACCTGTTATGTGCTAGTCACATTCATGCGTGTTACGTCATCAAATCTTCCTAGCAATCTTAATAATTGCCATTAGCTCCGTTACCCAACACAGAAGTTTATTTCCTCTTCCACCCTTTCTCCATTGTTCTTTTTTCTTTTTTTTTAAGGTCTGGTCATAAAGTAATTAGTGTTCGTTATAGACATGGTATATAAAAATAAAAGTATATTGAAGAAAATAAAAATCATATATAATCTTGTGATAAACCACTGTTAGCATTTAAGTGTGTATATTCTAGGTTTTAAAATTGTTTTAAAAGTATGTGATATCACATTATATATACAATATTATTTTTAAAATGACCTTTATAACAAAAATATTTTCATGTCATTAAAAATTCTTAAAAAAGCATCTTTAGTGCCTTTACAGTGTCCCATTATATGGTGACACAACTAGTTTCTTAACCATTCTCTAACTGCTAGATAGCCGCTTTTCTATCTTTTGAAAGTATAAACAATGATTCAATAACATCTTTATACCAATATCTTTCACTGAGTTTCTGATTTTTTTAAAGGATAGATTTGAAAAAGAGGAGTTACTGAGTCAAACAGTGTAATTGTGATTTTAGACAGCAGTTTTATTTTCTAATTTTACAAGTAACTCTTGTTTATTGTGAAAAATTTAGAAAATATACTTCACTCTGAGCTATATCTTATAACAAATCTGCACTTGTCCCCTCTAAATCTATAAAAAAAATTTTAAAAAGAAAATATCATCCATAACCTTTTAAATTACTATTATTAATATTTCATTTATTTCTTGGTCTTTTTTTTTTCTAACGGCATACATATATGTGTAAATAAATGTGGTTGCATAAAAGTGGGATTGTACATTATATACAATACCACATCCTGCTTATCAGCAAGCATTAAATTATAATCAGTGTATTATCAATCTTTAAAAATATTATTTTTAATAGCTGTGTGATTCTACTTTAAAAAGGCATTTTAACCAATTTAAGCATTCTTTTATTCATGGGCATTTATATTTTTGTTTCCAAAAATTTCCTTTTAATAACTGTATGATGAACATCTGAACATCTGTGAATATTAATCTTTAACCTCATCTCTGATTATATCCTTCAAACAGATGCTTAGAAGTGAAATTACTAGGTCAAAGTGTACAAGCCTTGTTAAGCTCTTGGTACATATTGCCAAATAGTGTTCCAAAAAGCATTCCTAATAATCAGAAGATTGTCCTTCTTACCACACACTTGCCAATACTGACTATTATAGATTCAAAACTGTAGTAGCCTTTCATAAGCAAAATGTGCTTCATTTATTTAATTTTCACTTTTATTATTAATAATGTTAAATATTTTTAAATGTATTAGCTACTTGTAGTTAATCTTTTGGAATTATCTGTTAATGACCCTTGTGCATTTATTGTTAGTGTACTTCCTGTCATTCTAGATGAACTCTTTATATTTTAAGGATATTAACTCAATGTCCGTTATATTCATTCTTGAAGAATTTTCCAAATAAAGAAAATATTCCTGTTTTTACAGATGAGGAAGCCAAGCCTCAATGAGGGAAGTGAATTATCCAAGGACAGTCAACTGGTTAGTGGCTGGGATTTGAATTCATGTCTGAGTGGCTCCAGAGCTCTTGATCAGAAGAAATAAAAGGAAAGGAAATAATACCAGTAGCTATGAAAGTCTTAAGAGTTGAACTTGAGTTTGTTCTGTAGGATGACTAGAGGTCAGCTATTAGAGGGGTTGAGGACATTTATGGAGAAAGAGAAGGAACAAAATGCTGGGCACTTGGGAGCCAGGCAGGGGCCTGGCCTGGTGCCAGCTGTGCATCTCTCTAATCATTGCCTCCAAACTTAGGGACAAGCTCCTAGCATCCCTTGATCCTTCATAACCCTCCAGAGGACAGCCTCCAGCCATTCACCCATATTCTCACCAAATCTGCCATGTGTACAGCAGCACAACCTTTGATTCACCCTTACCTGTGGATTCCCAAGGCTTTGAGGGGGCCTTTTCTTATCTCTTGCACTGACGTTTAGGGATGAGAGGGGCCTCAGAGTCAACATCCTCAGCAGAGCTCAGAATCTAAGGACTTCTTTTGACCATCTTTTCTTACCCGATCATATTTATTCCAACCCACTGTTCTGCTGATCTTTGCTAACTGGCAGGGAAAGAAGGGGGAAGAAGAAGGAGAAGCATCAGAAAGGGAAGACTAGACTGCTAATTTCCATGGGATGGGTGCGTGTGATCTCCCAACTAGTGCACCCTGCACCCGCTCCACCTCCACTGTTCTTCTCACCTACCAGAGGGCCTGCACTGAGAGGGGCTGGATGAACACCCAGGGTGACTGCAGGGGGATCAGACTGCTGCTGAAAGGGTTTGATGCTCTCCTTTCTCCTCCAGGAAGGAAATAAGGTGAAAAGATGATAAATCTAGTAGTTTAATCTTATATTCCAGACCTTTAGGGGAAGGCGACGTTAATTGCCCTCTCTTCTCTCTAGTGGCTCCATCTGGATGTATCCTTAGGGAGTTTGGAAATGCCTAAAAACTTATCTTGACAGTTAACTGCACTGTGGGAAATAGATGGAAACTTGCAGATTTTGGAGCCTTTGTGGAACAGGAATGGAAGGAGAAAGCGGCTGCAGTGCCCATGAAGGGGGAAGAGAATTGTGAAGTTTTGTGGGTTGAAGGGAAATAACACAAAACAGAAACTTGACCTACAGAAAAGAATGAACAGCATCAGAAATTGCAAGTATAGTGGTAACTTTAAAGGAATAATCTTTCCAGCTCTTAATTTCTTGAAAAGACAATCATCTAAAGCAACAACAATAACAATAATAGGGCTTATAACATACTCAGGACTAAGATATATGATGACAGTAGAACAAAGGGAATTATCCTGGTTTAATTCTTATATGCAAATTCCAGGTAGACTACATGATAAGTTAAGGGTGCATATTGTAATCCCTCGAACAAACACTTAGAAAATGAAACAAAGGAGTTTAACTAAAAAACAAATAGAGGAGGTAAAATGGAGGAGGTAAAATACTAATACTTGACTGATCCAAAAGAGGGCAAGAAAAGGGAACAAAGAACCAATGGGACAAATAAAAACTCAACAATAGCATATATTAATTTGTAATATTAACCAAAAAGAAGAAAACAGATGATCTCTGAGGTCTTTTCCAGCTTTCAGAGTATCTGATTTTAGTCCACACCCCCTATTGTTTTCCAGTTAGGGAAGTAAGGTGGAGTTGGTTAAGGCGGCCTATGGCAGGACTGGGATAAGGTCAGGGCCACTGGCTCCCTGGGTCTAGGACAGGCCCATTGAGTAGAGGGGCTCAGGCGTATGGGTTTGCGTTTGCCATTGAGACTAGGGTACCAAGTTAAGTGTGGTGCTTACGGGCAGGGTTAAAGTTAGAGAAGGTGTTCGTTTTCGCAGTCAGGCCTAGGGATAAGGGCCCATCTAGAGTCAAAGTCCGCTCTGGAATCACTGTCTGTTTGGTTTGTTGATCAGATCTGTAGGATTGGGTGGGGCGGGGCTGATACAGCAGAGCTGGTGCAGTCTCTCATAGTAGCTATTCACCGGTTTCATCCTCTTTTTCCTCAGTCTCTCTCCCTGGACTTTTTCACTTTCTTTTTATCAATCCAGTACAATATCCATTCATTCAGAAAGCCTTTATCGATGACTTTCTATGTGCCAGGTACTATTCTAGAGACTAGGGATACAGCATGAACAAAGCAAAGCCCCTGACCCCATGGAGCTATTGCTCTGCTGGGGGGAGGGAGACAGGAAACACACATGTAAGCGAATGATTCCAGAGAGCCGAAAACAGGCAGTGGGACAGAGTGACCTGGACATGGAGGGTGGGAAGACCCTGGGGCCAAGGAGGAGGAGGCAGGCTGTGGAGAGCTGTGGGGGAGAAGGGCAGCATGAAGGTGCACGGTGGGGCCAGGTTAGCTGTCCAGATTGTGCTCTGTCTCTCCCAGGAGGCCACTGGAGGGTGTGAGCAGGAATGACATGGTCTCCTTTGAGGCTTAAAAGATGACTCTGGCTGATGTGTAGAGAATAGCCTGTGGCAGTTACAAGAGAAAACCAAACAAAATACACAAAGGACTGAGAGATAGGATCCCTGGATCCCTCAACATGCCTTGTGATCTTGGAGAGTCACTTAGTCTCTATCTGTAATCTATCTGTAGGGTTATCTGTCTTAACTGCCAATAGTAACATCTACGCTGCTTATGTCAGAGGGACAAGGTGGGAATCCCTAACACACTGTTTAAAAAGTTTCTTTTAAAGAACAAAGGGCTATACAAAAGAAAAGGCTGTGGTGATCTTTCCTCCTCCTCAGTATACTGGACACTTGCTAAATGCAATTAATTGACTAAGTGGGATCTGTGTAATAATAATTTGAGTTAATTTCCTCCATGGGCACTGTGGCTTCTAAGAGGTCTCTTGCACAGTGGCTGCTTAGCTCACTTGGTTAATGAGGCCAAACTCAACTGGGTAACCCCAGTGCCAGCCAGACCCTTCCTTCCCATTCCCAGACCAGGAGTGCTCCAAGGGCCTGATCGGCCATCTTTTAACTGGGTGTCACTGATCACCACTAGCCCCACTGAGACAGCAAGGGTCATTCCCTGTGGCTTTTCCTCTGCTGAGGCAGCCCCTGTGTAAACCATGGGAGTGACATGTGGGTATGGAGACCAGCTTCCAGCCCAGCCCCACGGCTGAGTCACTCACATCTCCTACACAATCAGGGGACGTGGGGTCAGTGGAAGCCCCTGGGGAGGGCACCACATGTTAGTTGTGGGTTGTTGATGTTGCCGAGGGACCCACTGCTGTCCTCAGTGAGAAATAAAGCCTGTGACACATCAAGGAAGGGTTTAGTGTCTCTGTAGCAGTATGTTATCTGTGTTCAGCCCTGGCCCTTGCAGGCCAGATCTCAGTGATAGGGCATTTTGCTTAAACACACACATACACAAAGCAAAAACAACCAACCAAACAACAACAAAAAAATGCAAGAAGAAAGACCCCATCCACACATCCACCTTGAGTGGTGCTTTGGGTGAATTTTGTTGCTGAACACGGAATGTGCATTAGCGATCACTTAATCCTTACAGTACATTCTGAAGGAGGCAACTGTCTCCCCATTTTACAGATGAGGAGACTGATACTAAGAAAAGTTAATGAATTTGTCCAAGGATGTAAGATGAACTACAGAGCGGGGAGTCGGCCCAGGTGAGTCTGGTTCCAAGACCTTGTGCTCTCCTTATAGTCCTCAGGTGTGTAGTCCTAAAGCACTTGTCGCACTCTCTATTTCTCCCCAAACCTTGGAAACCCCTCTGGCCGGAGACAATTGAGGACAAGCTCAGACCTCCTGGGACTGGTTTGCCATTCAATCCAGCAGAAGACAAGCGCTCAGTCAGCTAGCAAGTATGCATCGAGCGCTGTGTGAGAGGACGGGCACGGCAGGAAGTACGCATCCCTGCATCCCGAAGAATGATTCACAAGCAACATGCAGCCACGTGTGTGCCCCATAGAGCAGCAGTGACCAGGGGCTGGGGGTAGGCTGAGTCAAGGGATTCAGGGGGGCTGGTGGCAGACGGGGAAGCCAGACAGCCTGACCACTTCCCTTCCTGGGGCCTGGGACTCAGGGTGCTGGGTCCCTCTAGAGCCTTAGGAGAAGGCCAGGCCAGTGCCACTGGGAGGGCCAAGCACAGCCTGGCCAACCACTCCTCAGGCTCCTGCAGGTGGCCCCCCATCCTCCCCTCCAGAGCCATCCTCAGCACTGCCAGCTCTAGCTAGTGGCAGAATGGGCACCTGAGCCCATCCAGGACCTGGCTGTAGGAACTGGGCTAGGAGAAGGGGTTTCTTTCTATGTATAGGGAGGATGGTGGATAAAAGGGGAAATCAGGGGGAAGGACAGAGCCTCACAGAAAGACTTTGGGGCCAGGGCAGTGCAGCACCCTCTAACTCTGGGGCTGGGCTGACAGCTCCTCTGAGGTGACCAGGTGACTAGGGTGGGGCAGGTGGGGAGGGAGGGCAGGAAAACCTGCCCTTCCTGTCAGGTGAGCCTCCATGCCTGCCTGCCTCTCTTTCTCTCTCAACACTATTTTAGAAATATAACCAGAAGCTCACCATGCTCCCGCCCATCTGCTCAGGGAGAAGGGAGGGAGTTCACCTGGACAGCCTCCAGCTCAGCCCGGGCGCGCACCAGGGAGAGGGGGCTTGCTGAATATGTAGAAATGCTTCCGAATGTTAATACAAACTGATGTTAGATTATTTAAATAAAAACTCAGTTTTAAAATGTACTGGATTTATATTACCTTAGTGGGAAAGATTTAGTTTTTTCAGTTCCTTCTGAGACTATTTGATCTTGTGAATGCTCCCCCTTTAGAAACCCATCATGGTAAAAGAAACACCATGATATTAATGATAGGATGTTAATAACCACCTTTGTATTACATTTTATACAGTGAGTTGGGGCTCAGTATTGCATTTGATCCTGCCCCTAAGGCTGTGAGGTGTAAATATTAGAATTCCCATCTTGCAGATGGGTAAACTGGGACTCAGAGAGGTCGGTCAGGTTGATGGGGACCTGAACCTGGGCTCCAGGCCTCAGACTCCAAGGCACACTCAGCCCACCACTCGCTCCCAGCCCCCACAGGCTCTGCAGCACCCTCTTATGCAGGGACTTGTAGGCCCAAAGGAGGAAGAAGCAACTGTGAAACTGCCTCCTATTCCAGGTCTACCCCAGCTCACCTTGAACCAGTTCAGTTCAAGCTCTTGGGTTCAAGCCCTTATATTTATACTGGGGTTTTAGACTTTTCTTATCCCATGTCTCATTTACTTCTCTACTGTATGAAGAAGATAGGGTTCCTTTAATTTGGCAGAAAAATAAATGTAGGAACAAAAAGGAAATGGGATCTCATCATTTGTTCCTAATGCCATCTCTGGGGCTCTCTCTGCCACACCTGTGTAGTATTCTTGTCCCCCCCATATCCAGGACAGCGTCACCCTCAAGGTCCAGCAGCACAGTGTTGTGTTCTTGGTACTGGCCTGAGTGACCTAAAGCCACTCATCTTTCCCTCCAGCATCTCTAAAACAGTCCAGCCAGGCCTGGAGAGAGGAGCCTCATTAATTCCGCTGTCTCTCATCTGGAGAAAGTAATGGAAATGGTCTTCTTAGCTCTGTGATCACCATGTTATGAAAAGTCTGGTCATTGAAACCTTTGAACTCAGTAGAAACTTCTGGGGGGGGAGAAAGACAAATTCTGGGCAAGAGGAATGCAGAAAGAGAAAGGAAGAAATAGAGAAGAGAGAAAGAAGAGAAGGGATGGGCACAGAGAGCAGGTGGGGGCAGTGTCCAGGTGAGGAATTTAGTGGAAAATTGCAGGGCCCAAGGACTCTGCCTAGGGCCACTTGTCCCAGCTCTAGGGGCCTCTTTTGTATTGTTTACACCTAAGAATAACTCCCAAGTTGGGCTATGGGGGGGAGTTTGATTTGCCCTTAACCCCAAGATGCCATTGCCTCCATAGCCACCCGTCTACACTTCCAGGGCCACTCATACCAACTGGCGTCCCCTCCAACTTCAGGGCTGCAATAATTGGCTCTTTGCTTAGAGGAGGTTACTCTAGAAGACTCTAGAACTCACAAGAATATTGCTCTGATGCTAATGAGTATTGTGCAAAATTTCAGTGTAAATAGGACATTACAATTTTATAAAAAATTAGGTCAAACAAGAAAGATAAACTTTTCTTGTGAAGAACTTGAAGAAGGTACCTGGTAACCTGAGCCAAGAGCCGCACAGGTCAAGAACATTCATGCTCAGTTCCATAGATGCCCCTAAAGTTTGCAGAGAAATACTCACTGCTGTGCTTTGGTCATTACTGCTGTGATGGCCACTTAATTACTGGGAAAAATCCAAGGTGGGAAAGCTGGAATGTCATGGCTAAAAGATGAGGGTCACAGCCCATTCATCTCCAGCACAGGTGTTCCTGCCATCCTTAGATGCCCTATCAGACAGCAGCTCAGGTGTTCTAAGTACTGTGGAAAGTCAGTAACAGCTGATGATCTAGGATGGAAAATAATAACCAAATCTCCACAAAGGGTCTTTTGAGTCATTTCTTATGGTCTGTCTTTTGCTTTAAGAGTTTTAAAGAACACTCAGTTCCTAATCTTAGTCAAGAATGCTCTTCTTTACCTGCTTTGACTAGGAAACTCCCAGTCACCCTGCAAGATTTAGCCAAAATGTCACCTTTTTCGGAAGACTTCCATAAGTTCTCCTCCCATTCCTATCCCAAGATAGAGTTGTTTCCCATTCTGAGCACCCCAAAGCCAGGGTATTCACTTTAGAGGTGTAGTATTTTATCTGTTTAGAAGTCTGTTTCCAACAGTACAGGGTGAGCTTTAGAGGGTAGAGCCAAGTGTCCTTCATCTTTCTCAGCCTAGTTTTAACCACATCCATGAGTATGGACTAGACACTCAATAAGCTGAAGAATAGAATGAATGGATGAATTAACTCCACAAAGATTAGAAGGCATGAAGTCAAAGGGTATGACACTTTAAGAAATCTGTGTTGTGTAAACATGATCATTTTATTATTTATATAATGAGCTTCCTACCTACTCTTAACAGGTAAAGTTATAATAGCTTGGGATTCTCTTTCCAGTACTCTTGTAATTAGGGCCTTAATTATTCTTTAAAACCTCGGGCACATGAACTTCACTTTGGGCTCTCTGCCTTGGAGTCATCTACTTAAAGCTTTACCACTGGTATGTTTTTAGACCAGAAGGCATCTCTCCATCATAAATTATTATCTGATCAGGATATATTTTAGTTTAGCTTAAGATAAAAATAATTAGGAGAGCTAATCTGCTATGATTTAAAATTAACAATTAAGAAAGGGCATGCTAAGACTCATTGTCTAAAGATTTTGAAATGTGTGTGTCTCATCTTCCCTCCACTGGGGCAGATCACTGAAACAGTGGGCACCGCTGGCCTTGCAACCCCAGGATTCATGCACCACACACCACAACCCTCTGATGAGAACAAGAGGAAATCCTCAGAGTTTAAAATCTTAAGTATTTACAGACACATTCTCAGCATTGCATCCCTGGTTTTCTTCAAAGGGCAAAGACAGAGGTATGTACTCAAGACAAATGAAAAGTTTACAGTGAAGTTTGTGTGGGAACCTATTCCTTGCCTTGGGACCTGGGGAGGTACATGAGTATGTATGCACATGTGCATGCAAGCGCATGTGGGATATGTCAGTGTGTGCTTTAGACGTTGCCCCTGTACCTCTCCCCTGTAACAGCAACACCTTCAGGCCCCAGAATGATGCAGATACAGAAAGCCCCTATACAGCCACTGGAAACCATAAAGGGGCACACATTTTCTATATTCTTTGTATATTATTTATTGAGTGCCTCTTTTATGCCAGGTTCCCTGCTAGAGACTGAGGATGCCAACATTTCCCCCACTAGCACCTCTACCCCCAGCCCCAAACTGGCCTGCTTTAGCCCCTCCTAGGGGAGGGAAAGTAAGGAGTAGGAAAAGTCTTTCTTCCCTCCCTCTCTCCTTTCCCCTCCCCCATTTCTTCCTTCTTTGCTTCCTTCCTTCCTTTCCTTTCTTCCTTTCTTGTATGGGTGCAATTTCTCTTTGATCTTCCCTGGCCATGTCAGGTCTTTCCCTCTTTGGTATCTTTGTGGGGTCCTTACATGTGCCCTCCCCCCCAGTTCCCTGCGACTGCATCCGTCATGGCTCCAGGAGGGCTTCTCCTTCATCTGGCCACTTACGGTCCCCCCTCAGCCTCTGCCTCCAGTGGCACCTCCACTTTTTCTACCAAGGTCTCCTTGAAGAAGCTCACATGAACAGGAACCCCTGAAAAGTCCCAGGTGGTTATTCCTCTGTGGGTTCCACATTTGGTCCCTGGATGTCACGCACCATACTGGACCCTATGATCACTGCCCAGATCCCCGCTGAGGAATGAAGGACATATTTCCCCAGGAACTGTTACCCAAGGTTACAGCCCTTCCCCAGAGCCAGCCAGCACCAATGACAGATCAGTACAGGGGTGGAAAGGCCCCTTCACTCTGCCTTGGGACAACTCTGAAAGGCCATCTCAGCTTCAGATCTAACTCTCCAATCCTGTTTCCTCCCCTTCCCTCCCCCAGCTGCTATCCTAAGAACACTCCCTAATAAACCTCCCTCATCTTCCAGGAACCCAACCTGCCACATGCTGCATTGCCATGATGTAGGCAAGAGGGAGTAACCTCCACATGCAGCCCCCTGCAATCAGCCACTGCAGCCAGCTCTCAGTGGCAGGCAGTCTCCTGTGTCCCTCAAGCCCTGGGGACAGGCATCAAGCTCTCCACATGGCATCCGGTAAGCCCCAGTCACTGGAGCAAGGAATATCCTCCTTTCCTCCCTGGTATGGGGAGGGGGAGTGTCCACAGCACTGACAACTATATTCTAGAATTCTAGTTTCTAGTCCTCTTCTACATCCATCCATCCATGTACTCCCTTGAGGTGGACAGTGGCTAGAGAAGGCATGCAAAGCCATTTTCAAGGAGCTCTTTCTTATGTTGTGCATTTTGGAAGTGGGGGTATTTGGCACCTGTTGTCTTGGGATCTCAGTTGAAGTTGAGGTGGAGAGTCCCATTTTAAAACCCTGCTGCAGGCCAAAGCCACACCACAAGATGAGGAGGGTGTCTCTGACCTCCCACTCTGTGTTACTCTCGGTTATCCAGGCTCCAGGGCAGCTTGGATGCTTGGGGCCCAACGTCATCATTTTCAGTGACAGAGCACCTTCATTTTTGCTCATGCCTTCTCCTAAGGTGGGGCTGGCATGTCCTTCTTATCGGCCATTCCTCCCACATGGGTGCTATTTTGCCACCTCAGAGGTCACACCCATCAGCCTGGCAGCTGGGCCAGTCCAGATGAGGCTTCTCTGGGTCCTAGCAGTGGACATGGACATGAGAATCCAGATTTTTCTGCTTGTTCACTCTCTCTACTCTCCTGCCCACTGCCACCAAATTCTTAGCACACCTGTTGTTTACACTATATGATTTTGCTCTTGGTTTTCATATTTAAAAATTTTAAGAGTCTGTCAATTGTATATATTTGTGAATTTAAAAATAGTTTGGAGGAGAAAAAGAGAATCATTACCACATTAACAGATGCGTGTTGATTTCTGAAGTGATTATGAATACACACTGTAAATGGAGTGTGATCAAATGTCCTCCTGGAGGGAAGGAAACCATTAGTGCTTCTACTAGACTGAAGCTTTACACTTTCCCCGAGGCAATGCACTATGGCCCTGGACCAATGACTCCTTCATGATTGTCTAGATGACAGTGTGATAAACACATAAGACCTTTCCTGGGCAAAACCTCATCCCTAGACCTGGTAATGGAGACATTAGTCTCTAAGTTATTGGTAACCCAAGTGTGAGGGGTGAGGACACTGGGGGTCTCTAAACTGCATCCTTCTTATCAGTAAGCACTTAGGAATTCAAGTAGAAAAAAAAGTTTGACCCTTTCCTCAAAATAAACAAACAAATAAATAAATAATAAATCACTGAACTCCTTTTGAAAGATGACAAATTCTGGATTTGTGGGGTCAAAAGTCACAACATTTAACAGTAGATATAGCATATGTCTGTGTGAAATATCTCATGGCTTTGGCCCGAAGCCAAACGCAGGGGATATAGTTTTCTAGTCCTGGAGTTAAGTGACGGGGAGTGTAAGGATAGACTTTTTTCTTAAAGTCACAAAAGGGGTTAGTTTCATTTGGATGGAGTAGCATGCAAGTGTGAGGGAAGGAGTGACTCAGCCAAAGCTTCTCATAGAGGAAGAACTGTGGCCTCTCCCAACTTGTCCTTCCTTTCTACCTCCCATGTCCCCCACTCCAAAACCAGCTAAATGGCCAGACAAGGGTCAGATGGGTATTACGTGAGATCACACATGTAGCAGCGCAGGGACTGGTGTATTGGCACAACCCTGAGAGTGCTCTTTAGAGTTTGAGCCCTAGGGGCCTCTTTTGCCTTTCCTGGTCCCAGCCCCAGTATGTGACAATGCATTGGAAGTTGTAAAGTGCTAATGGGAGAGCCCAGCCTTGCAAGATCCCTTCCCCTGTGAGATCCCATCCATTCCAACCTCATTTCCAACCACATCCTGGACCATACTATTACTTTGATGGGACCACTAAGGCCATCTTTCTCCCACCAGCCCACTGCGTCCCAGGTATCTGCTTGCTACCAATTTTGTAAGTTAACTCCTTATCCTTACCCTGTCCTCCCAAGGGTACACTCCAGAAAGGAGAGAGGAAGCAAGAGACCCCGACTTAGCCCTTGTGAAAACAAGTAGGTGTTCCCCTGGTACCATAGCCTTTGTCTCCAAGCGGTCCAATCCAGAGTCAGGAGACAGGTGGGGAGATTTGCCGGGAGGTAGGCAGTTTGTTACCATTTTAAGCAGCTAGGGAGCGTTGCTTACCAGTGTCCTCTGCTGCCCCCTGTGGCCAAAACATCAACGTCTCTGGAGACACACCCCTCTAAACCCTGGGGCCCTGCTCCCTCACCCCCCCACTCCCACCATCACCTTTCAAAAAGTTTTTCCCCTTTAGTCCTCCCTGAGCTCCAAAAAGTAAAATAGGCACTCTAGCCACAAGCCTGCATCTGGCTTACACTCTTAGCTCCTTCCTGCAAAGGTTGTTGAACTGAATCCTGCAAGAAATCTTAAGAGGTCATTGGGCCACCCAGCTCCACTCTAAGCAAGGCTGGGTCCAATCCTTTTGGGAATTATATAGGGCTTTTGGTGCATCTCAAACACTGCCAAAATCTCGGACTCTTCAAAGTCTGGGATTTCCACAAAATCTGTCCAGTTGCTTATTTTAGCTTGGGGACCTTTCACTTATAGGGCAAAATCCCAATTAGGAAAGCAGGCAGGTTGCCCCTGGGGAAGGAGCTATATTAATATAGTTGATGTGCTCTTGAGTGACCTTTTACCTTTCCTCTTTAAAAAATCAAAAAAGCTAATTTCATAAACTTAATCCTGCTGAAATGTTCTCTGTGGGTTGGAGGTGTTGCTTTGTGACCTGCCAAGCACAGCCCAGGACTCAGAAGCTCTTGTGGCAAACGACTTTGGGCACCTGGAAGCCACCAACATGCCTTTTCCCCCTCCTCCAGTCACAAGTGAGGGAAATAAGTTTATGGTTGATTAAGAGGGAACTGTCTACCAATTTGAATTCCTCACTAGATAATTAAATGTGTCCACTAGAATTGGCTGGTTGGAGAAGCCCAGTACAAAATCATCTCATTCCTGAAACCACCAGCCCCAAGAAATAGCTCCTTAGAGAGAGATTTGCAATCTTCGTTTGAATTCATTGACTATCAGGCATGATGTTTGAAGTCTGTATACATAGAGCTCAGGAAATGAGAAATTTTCTGAGCTAGGAAAATGTGTCTAATGCCCAGTTCGCCATGGATTTTCCCCCTTCCCACCTTCCCAAGGCTCCTGAAAAGTATTCCCAACCCTCTTCCTGCATACAAGGAGGGAAATACGTATTTGTTGTGTAATATGGCACTGAAACAAACCTACCCTCCCCTGAAGATCAGTTTATGTATTAATAGATTATTCTAATAGGAAATGTTGCAAGAGGCTGCAGGGAGAGCCGCAGCACAGTTTCCGGTCCCAATGCGCACCACTTCTCTGGCTCTTGCTTTCTTCTCAGCTCACACCTGTGAAGTCCAAGGGCCCTTCCCCAGGCTTCAAAATTTCAAGGGCCTCCCAAGTCCCTTCCTGAGATATTTCTGCCAGGTCACTGTAATGTAGTTCGGGAATGGGAGAGCAGCTCAGCGCAGGGCAGAGGCGCACCAGGGCCGGCGCGGGTCGAAGGCAGCCTTTAAGGCGCAGCTGAAAAATCCCTAAACTCTGCCTGCCTGCCTCAGCCCTTAAACTTAGTCTCCAACACCTGTAGCCCTCACGTTGCTAGGACTTGAGTCGAACCCCGGAGTGGCAAAGGGCAGGCTGGAGATGCAGTGACTTGAGGACACGGGGCTGTCACCTCGCGAGCACACTGTGGAGCCATGCTGATGTCTCCAACTCTGAACTCGCTTATTCCCGAGCTCTGGTGGCGGGGTGTTGAGAGCAGGGGGCGGCAGGCCAGACGGCTCGAAGGCCCTCCTATCCCGAGTCCCGCCAAAACCAAACCGCCCAGCACAAGCCCGCAAACAACCGGTGTGCTGGCTGAGGGAAGGGAAGAGCTGGCACAGCCCTAGCTCAGTATTATTAGCGCACTGTTTCTCCCGGGGCCACACCCGCAGCAGGTCTCCCTGCCTCTCCTCCCAAACGGCAAAGTCCGCCAAAAGGGGCGCAAGGCCTGGGCCCGGAACGCGGCCGCTGGGCTTCTCGTAACTATCCCCAGCCCGTAACTATCCGAGGGGCCACGCGCGGGGCAAAGAACGCGGGAGGGCAGCATGGTGTGTCTGCGAGGCCCGGCCGGCGCGGGACGCTCGGCGCCCGGGGTCTGTCCTCTCCCAAGGGCACGCGTGGGTGGGAGGGCAGCGGCGCAGTGGCGCACTCGCGGAGCCCCGCTCCTCGCTGCCGCTTAGCCCCGCACAAGCTGCACCTCCGCAGCGTGGGATCCCACCCCGCTACCCGCCACCCCTGCGACCTCATAAACAAACTCCGAGAACTGCGGAGGCAGGAGGCGGGGGGGCGGGCCGCCGCGGAGCAGAGCGCGGGGCAGGAGGCGGGCCGGGGTCAGGGCAGAGGCTGCGGCCGCGCCTCGCCATTGGCCGGGAGGCAGTGGGCTGCCCGGGCGCGCGGCGCGGGCGGGGCCTGCCGGCGCGCGCCCGCCCCCGCCCCCCACCCCCCGCGCCCGCGCCCCCGGCGCCCTCCCCTGCGCCGGCCGCCGGAGTTTTTAAAGTGGGCTGGCAGCCGCGGGAGCCTTACTTTCGGGAGCGGCCTGCCGCACAGCTCCGGCGCCCGCCGCCCTCCCGCCCAGCGATCCTGAGGCGGCCGTACAATCCTCGGCAGTGTCCTGAGACTGTATGGTCATCTCAGCAGCCTCTCCCGCCCGGCCTCGGACTCCTTCCAGCTCCGGTCATTCGAACCACTTCTTTTTTTGAAAACCCAGAAAAGCGACTCCTTTTCGAGGGAAAAAGGAACTTCAGTTCCCTTCTCGCTTCTTTTCGCGTCTGACAACCTCCACCCACTCCTTTCCCCGACCCCGCCTCCGCACGCAGGTTCCTCCCAGTCACCTTTCTTCACCCCCCTCCCCCGCACCCGCACCTAGCCAGACGCCCGCAAACTTCCACCTGACTGTGCGGGGCGCTCGGGACCTGCGAGCACTAGGACCTTTACCACCCGCCCGCACTGCGGGGAGCGGACGAGGGCCACAGCGAAGGAAGCGGCTGCAGCCACCACCCGCCGGGGAGCCCAGGTGCTCGGCTTTCCAAAGGGCCACAGCGACAATGACAGCTGACAAGGAGAAGAAAAGGTAAGCGGGCGTTCAAGCAAATGAGGGAGCTGGTCTGTAGCAATGGCCGGGGGTGCGCGGGGCTGGCGCGACCGACAGCGATTGGGAGAGGAGTGTGGAGAGGTCTTCGAGGCCCGAGGATCAGTTTGGAGAGTTTTGAGGGAGAGAGCAGGTGCCCCGTCTTGGGACGCGGAGCTTCGGCTTCGCAGTGGAGAGTTCTGTGGCTCAAAGGAGTGGAGAATCCGCGCGTGCAAGGAGGCCAAGAGGCCGAGGGAGATGGCCCTGGAGGTCGGAGGTGCTCCCGCGGTGCCTTTCAAATTCTCCCAGCCCCTGTACGGGACGACTGTGGCCAGCGCTCGAAACGTTTCTCGGCTGGTGGTCTCGACTTCTCGGGTCTCTCATGCTGGGGCAGCATCCACTCTTATCTTTAACTCTGACCCTCCCGGTCTTTCCAAATGCTCCCGTATGCCCGCGCCGAGCCCCAGACTGGCAGGGGCCGGGGCGGAGCGCGGCGCAGGTACGCGCCCCCGCCGAGTTGTCGGGACGCGGCGGTGGCCCCCGCTCCCGGGCTCCACACCCCACTGAAGCTTGTAGAACCCCCTTCCCTCACCCTGCACCTTGACTCCGCCCGAGAGTGGGTAATGACCTGGATTGCCCTGCGGGGGCAGGTGTCTTGGTATTCAGGGTAGGGATAGCGACACTGGGCCCCCCTGGCATGTCTGGGTGTCCGTCTCCTAAGAGGACAGAGAAGGGCAGCCACTGCCTGCCTGCCTGCCCTCGCGAGCCGCCCGGCACTGGGTGAGAGGCAACTCCGGCCAACTCTCGCTGCCCTCCCGCCCCCTCCCGGCCGCTCCCGGTCCGGCTGTCTCTGAGCTAGGGTGGGAGCGCACAGCACTGCCGCCAGACGAGGGTACGCCCTCACCTTCCGCAAAAGTGTGCGGCTTGCCGCCTGGCGCCTCGCTCCTCCTCTCTCCATTCGTGCTGTCCAGTGAGCTGGAGCTTCCATCCCCGCACTCGGCGGCGGCTGGGCAGAGCTAGCCTGTTGGGGGCTGGACTGGAACCTGCGGCTGGAGACCCCCGCGGCGGGGTGGCGGTGAGGTGGTGCGGGCATGAGGAGGACCGAGCCGCCAAGGGAGGGGGTGACTGGCCCTGAGGGCTCAGTGCCTGGGTTAATTTGCTCCTGTGCTGACTGCCACTGCGGGACCAGAGCCAGATGCCGTGTGTCCTCGGGTTCCCACCTCCAGGCACCGATAAGGACTTGATAAACGGGAGCGAATCGCGCCCGTCCTGGCCAGGCGCCCAGGCCCTTCACTGCGGGATCGCCAGGGGAGGGGATTGCGTCCCATCCCTCTTTCCGGCCCAGTCCCCCGGCTCGCGATCGCGCCCCCCAGGCCTGAGACAAGTGGGGGAGCCCCGAGACTGTGGCTGGCGGTTCCCGGGGCCCTCGGAGTGGCCCTGGGGTCCTGTCTTTTGAGGACAGCGAAGCAAGGAAGACTTTACGATTCTAATGCATCTTGTGAAACGCATCATAATGCCAAAAATATTGATGAAACAATCAAAAAACAAGTTTATAGACAGCCCCACTGCGAGCACTCTCTGCTCCGGAGTTGGCGAGGGAACTCAAACAGCACATTTTACAACTGCGATGCCTATCAGCGAATGTCGCAATCCGCAATCGTCAAGGTGGGGCCTGATGGTAATCTTGACAAATGTGTGAAGTGTCAGCGTCACCTGCGCGCCTCAGCGCCGGGTACTGTGCAGCTTTGCGCTGTATATTAATCGTCGCGAGAAACTTGGGAGCAGGGGAAAAAAATCATTGCGACACACCTGGCTACAGTAGCTCCTTCCTTAGCAGGCTGACGGAGAGAGAGAGGAAGTCGGGGTGGGAGCGGAAAGAAAGTTGCCTAATTAGACTCCAGATTATTGGCGGGCTGGCCGCTTTAAAGACCTCTGCGGGGACTGCCTGCGAAACGCCAAGGGGCCGCAGTGTGAGCTGGGGCACCTGGCTGGTGACTGCGCCGGCG
Organism: Mirza zaza; assembly: GCA_008750895.1. Classification (NCBI taxonomy): domain Eukaryota; kingdom Metazoa; phylum Chordata; class Mammalia; order Primates; family Cheirogaleidae; genus Mirza; species Mirza zaza. The sequence goes on from VSMD01010028.1 coordinate 25,864, forward strand.
TGTCCGCCCTCTGCCACCTGCCTGGATTTTTGTGTAGCAGAATGGCGGAACAGACAGCGTGGCCCTCACCATCCAGAGTCCAGTGAGGTTGTCCAATTCCTGTTCAACTAATTGTTTTGAGATTCATTTTCTTTACGCCTGGCTATGTTTGCAGGGGATTCTTTAGGGACCAAGATGTAATTGAAATATGTGAACCAATACATTGAAAGTTGGCGTTGTCAAGTAAATGTCCGTCTATAGCTTTCCCGAGTACCTCACAAGAGCGGTGTGACACCAAGGGAGTTCTCCCTCAATGATTCTGCCTACCAGGTAGTTCTTAAATGTTTGTGTTTCTTTGTTTCGACTAAGCCATTTCTCCCCGAAAACTCAAAATGCACAGAATATTTTCAGGGTTCCTTCTATAATAACTATAGCCCCTCAAGAAATGGGCAGATTATTTTGTCCCAAAACATTCATGTGCAGGTGGATATATTAGTGTTTGATAACGAAGAATTTGTTTTCTGAACTTTGGCTGGCTGGCTGGTCTTGATAGAAGACTTTTGGTGGCAGTGGGCCTTTGCAATGACATCAAAGATATCAGAACCGATGCTTGGTGAGGGTACTCTATTTTCACTTGTCTTTTTCTGCACCCATCTATCAGAAGTGAAGTGGAAGGCTCATTAACCAGCCAGGGTTCCTGATTCTAGGAGGAGCTAGAAAGTGTATAGGTGACTTGCCTCCTGATAAAACAATTTCTGAGTCCTTTCTCTGGGAGAGAAAAGTGTATGGAAGTTCTTAGATGTATGAGGATTGGAGAATGGGTCATGTAAATGTAAATGAGGTCCTGGATAATCAGGGCTCAAAGTCCAGTCCCAAAGCCAGACTGAGTTCCAAGCACTTTCCAGGAATGCTTATCTAATACTGCTTAGTTAAGGTGTGAGCCGTGGAAGGGGAATTGGAGACATCTGGAGCAGAAGTTTTCAAGCTACCTCTCCCTACCCCTGACAGCTGGATTTAGTTGTTCCTCTGCTAAAATCAAATCAAATTCTATCATTTTTCAACTTGGAAGGGAAAATATTGCTAGATGTGTTTTTTTCAATTTAAGCATTTTTAAATAAATATTCATTCAATCTTGATATAGTTCTGTTGCATTACCAGAAACACAGGATAAAACAGAATTGATATAATACATTATTGGTTCAGATATTTAAATATTAATTCATACAGCTTTCATGAAGTTCAAAAGAATGCAGTGGCTTCAGGTATTTTAGTGTTGTTTAAGGGGAACCTAGACTTATAAGAGATCACGGAAACCATCTACTCAAATTTTTCTCTTTCTGGATAAGAAAACTGAGGCCCAGAGAGATTAAATGACTTCTCCAGTGCTGGTAAGAATCAGAACCCTGGTTTATTACTTTCATTAAGTATGGATTTTGCTGTTCACAAAAGAGTATTCCCAGTCCTAAAATGCCTCTAGACAGGACGATTTCCAAGGATTAGAACACCCTCCCTCACCACACCCCCAAACCACTGAACCTTATAGAAAGGAGATTTGCTTTTCTAGATAATTATAAAAGCCTTCAGGCTGCAGCAGGAGTGATTCTCTTTGCTTTTTGCACAGAAAGGAAGCAGAGTTGGTGCTGGTCCCAGTGTCTGTAAACTTTGGGAAGTATGAATTCATTGTCATGTAGAATTCATGTAGTGCTCTCTCTTTATTTCAGAAAAAAAAAATGTACTTATGGTACATAGGTCAGCCTCATTAAACAAAACCAAGGACTGTTTGCCAATGGAGCAGATTGCTCTGTGAAGTAGAGAACATTCAAGCAGCTCCTAGACCAGGGTGGGGAACCTTTTCATGTTGGCAGGCTGCACTAATTTTGCTGTAATAAAATAAGGCCCCATTCAAGAAACTTCAATTAGATATGCTTAAAAATGTACAATATTTTGTAAAAATCTAACTACTATGTACTTAATAATTTCAAACAAATGAAAACTATTTGTTAATTTTAAAGTTAACTAACATTTTAATGACTTTGTTGTGTCTGCTTTTTGTTGGAAAGCATTTGAATATTTGGTTGCAATGTGGAGGTCCGAAGTTTCAGTTGATCCTCTGGATGGGTGTCAGTCATTTGTGACCTTAAGGGCATTTTGATTTAGCTTAGGTAGGAGAATATAGATTCATGGCAATAAGTGGTTGAAAAGCAAGAAAGCATTTTGGGTGCATGTTGACAAAGGCATGGGTATTCTGCTCTTTTCATATTTCAATTGGATCTTCCTTAGCATCAAACAATGACTTTAAAATATCATCTGCTGAGAGCTCAATCAATTCCATCTGTAGTTCTTTAGGTGCCTTGGTGATATCAACTAGGTGAGGCTGAAATGCTAATTTGAGTGTGATGTCATGATTCTCAAAATCAGTGAATGTTTCATTTATTATCTAATTAATAAATCTATAACAGCTGTGTATTCTTCAAGTGATTAGCATATATCATGCTGCTCATCAATGACCTTGGCTATCTGGGGAAGATGTTCATCTAGAATTTCCTTTTGAAGAAAAAGGTTTTGAAAAAATAGCTTTTTTTGAAATGCTTGGATTTTTTTTGCCGCATATCACATATAGACTTAGTTTTACTTTGCAAAGGAGTATTCAAGTACATTTTGATTTGACATATCACACAGAAATGCTGCATTCCTACAGAAATTTTCTTTTAATAATTCACATTGCTAATTCTATTTTTCTTAGAATTTAACTATTTGTTCTTGCAGAGATAAAATTTTGGCTAATACCTGTCCCTGCAAATAGCCAACATATTCTAGAATGATATGGGACATTCACACTGAATACCTCATCTTTCAACTTTAGCATGTTAGGAAACTGATAATGCTGCGTTGCATCTGCCGGAATATAGTTAACAATACTTATAACTTGTTGGAAACTGTCACTTAAAATAGTAGCTTTAGCATAGAATATTTTGTTAATGCAAGATACAGTGAAAAGAAATGAGAACATCTGGATCTATTAATCCTTTTTTAAATCTGGGCAATAAACCCTCATGTTTTCTTGTCATGGAAGGTGTACTGTTGGTACATATGCTCACTAAATTTACCAAATTCAGTCCAACTTCATGACATTTATCTTGAAAGTTGTTGAAGATATCTACTCCTTGTGTTCTGTTCACAAGAGTGCCCAAAGAGAGTAACTCTTCGTAGCAAAGAAAATCTTCTGTTATGACTTGAGTGAAATATAAAACCTGTGCTGAGTCAGTAGTATCAGTTAATTCATTCAAAGCAATCGAATAATATATATTTTCCTTTTGAAGTATTGCATGAAGTTGTTCTATTAATTTGAAGGCTAATCCATGCTGCCAATCAGTTATGGTTCTCCTTGAAAGAGGCAGTTGTTTATAGTTTGAAATGTTATCAGGGTCTAAGCATCCTATATCATTGACAATACATTCTTTCACAATTCTACATCACTGAATGGCTTCCCTTTTTTTCTAGAGTATATAAGCTACTTTATAAGTTGTTTCTGTGGCATTATTTGCAGGTCTTATTGCTGCTTGAAAGAATTATCTTTGCTTTCACTTTTCATCTTTCAATTTCTGCAGTACAACCTTTTGTACTTCTCTCTCTAGTTTAAAATATATGTGGTCCTTATGAGTGTTACAGTACTGATGAGCATTGAATTTCTTTAATGTTGATATTGCAGTATCACAAAGCAAGCAAATCATCTTCTCTTTAGCAGAAATAAGATAATATTTCAATTCCTAATCCTCATTAAAAAATCTGTTTTCTTGGTCTTCTTTGACATGATGGGCTGTTCAGCAGACAGCCTTAAAAAATACTGTTAAAGCTGTGCAACTATTCACAAATTCCACTTCAAACAGAAATACAGTGAACTGTTGTCAAAATCTGGTAACAGACTGGTGTATTCCAGCCCCATAAACTATCACCAACCAGCCTGGTGTGGTAGTGGTACCAGTCAAGTGGTGGAAATTAGAACTAAATCATGAGCGTAGCAGCCATCAATTTAGCCCTCATGGTTTACTAATGTTCTAGTGTGCCTGTCAATCTGGGAGGATTATTTCACTGGAACTTATTTTATTCTTTAGTGTTTTAAATATGATCATTGAAAAATAAAATAAAAATATAAAAGATGAACAAAAATGGATTGAATAAAAATAAAAGGATTTGTTCTGTAAAATTTGGATTCAGTTAAAAGGGTGCACTTAAGGACCACATGTGGCCTTAAGGCCATAGGTTCCCCACCGCTGTCCTAGACTGTTGATTCTTGTACTGTGTAAGTTGGCATTTTTACTAGGAGTGGAAACTATGAGACTATAACAGTTTAATTTACTTAGAATGTAAATCTGTGTGTGTGTATGTTTGTGTGTGTATGTAGGATGATTCTCAACTTTCTAGGAATTTATTGTGTAAAGTGTTTAGAAATAGAAGGAATCAATTAGATAATTATCAGTGCTCCAGGATTTTAGCGCAATACACTTGAAAATACTTGCTGTCATTAATTATTTCAAGATTTAGGCTTTTCTACTTTTCAGGAAGTCTATTCTATCTCGTAGCATTTGCTTTTTGTGTTTTCCCTAGTTCTGTCCTATACCAACATGCTAGTTTCCCTTTTCATGTTAGCCAAATGAATCTTCCCTTTGCTGGTGGCTTTCAGTACTGATCATCACTGGTAGTTCACAGCAGGTCTAGCTTTTAGCAATATTGTCAAGTTAGCAATGTTTGTTCCCTGGGCCTAGTGCCCTTTACTGCAACCCCCCCACCCCCACCCCAGGACCAGACTGTATATTCTCATGATGGAAACCAGCTCTGATATATCCATACCAGGATATAAATACATGAGACAGCAAATGTGTGCTGAACACCTCCTAATCTAGCTAAAATGGTGAAGAGAAGACTAAGAAATAGGGCACATAGTCCTTGTCATCAAATTGCTTAGACTGGGGGGAAAAAATGGAGACACAGGAAGTTAACTGAAAATATGCATAGCTGGCAGCTTGCATGTGACTTTTCTGTAGGAATCAAATATTTTGAAGCTAAAGATAAGAAGCTCTGAGGAGCATTTCGGGTAGTAACCACATTCTCAAGCACACACAATTATTTAAGAGTATTGTGTGTATTTGGGGATGGAGAAGTTGGTTCATAGTGTCCCTGGAACCAAATAGGGTAGGTGCTGACCAACAGGGCACAGACTGGCACCCAGTGAAGGTCAAATGGGGGAAGTCAGTGTTTAGGGTAATGAGAGAGAAGAAAACTCATAGGGTCCCTATCATGTGTTCCCTATCATGCACTTTACACCACAGACAGAAAGGCCCCCCAGATCAAATGTTTGTTCTTTACTACACACTTGCTTTGGGTGGGGGAGTGGAGGGGGATCTGGTAGGACTCCATGTACAATGGGCCAGAGGTGTCTGTTCCACTGAGGATAACAGTGGAGACAGCTGTGACTCCAGAAAGGCCATGAAGCGGGAGACGGGGCTTCTTAACTAGGCTTTATGAACGTGGTTCGGGGGATGTATGAATGTCTGAAACTGTGTGCAAGGTATTATGTATATAAGCATATTTTTCTGAAGGAAATCTGTTCAAGTCTCAATAGCCTTTCTGTGATCTGGAAAAGGCAAGCCCTTGCTCTTGGATGTCTGATTTGGTGACTGTCTTATGTATGTTTCGGGATCTTTCTGCTCAGGTCCCAGTACATTGCACTGCCAGTGTCTTTACCTGTTTTAGAGCAGAGGACGGTGGTGTGTGCATCTAGTGGAGATTCTGCAGTGCAGTGTGACCTTTTTTGTCCCTGGCAGCCTGTACGCCTAACGTCTGCCCTCAGTCTTGGAAGGTGGGGGAGCCGAGTGCCCTGTACAGGGTTAAGACTGATGTGATTCATTTTGTTAATGCTTCTAAAAATGGCTGTGAAAATAAATTTATCCTCACATTTTCCATCATCCTCAAATAGTTATTTCGAGGGCCTTCCTGTACCAAGAATGTATGTGTCCTTAATAGAAATCCTATGTGCAGTAAGATACAACAAAAAACTGAATACTTAGTCTTATTTGTCAGCACTGTTCTCAGAACTTTACATGGATTAATTCTTTTAATCCTCATCACAACCTTGTGAGATAAGCCTTGTTGTTATCCCCACTTCACTGATGGGAAAGCTGAAGTACAGAAAGGTTAACTGCCCAGGGTCATTTTGTAGCCTGGGCAGAGCTGGGTAAGGTGTCTCCAGAATCTGAATCGCGACCAGTGTTCATACCTCCTTACCTTATCTAGGATAGCTATAAAGTATTTAATACCATGACTGACTCGTGTAAGTACTCTATAAATGATAACTGCCTTTGTTGCATTTATAATTATCATAATTACTTTTCTCTTTTATGATTCATCACTTGTATCAAACCTCACAAGCAGATAGGGATTGAAGATCTGAAGGGTGGACTTAGAACTCTTGAAATTTCTTATTTTTTGTGGGTTTCCCTCAACTCTGACAGGAGGTGGTTCTCAACTACCCCAAGAAGTTCAAAGCTTTCCACCTCCCACCTTTTGCTTGTGGCAAGACTTCAATAATTCCTTCAGCCTTTGGATTCCATTGTGCAGGAGAACCTGTTAGAAGCTTTTCCTCTGTGGCTTCTGAAGAACCATCTACAAATCAAGATGCACAGGACTTCCTCTAGCTCTTTTGATCCTTTGAAATTGCAAGCACAGGAAGGAATGGATAGGGGGATAAAGAATAGCTCCGATTGTTGCAATAATAATGTGTTACATTTTCATAGAGCCCTTTCTCTCATGAGCCCTGAGCCTTCAGTCATCACACTGTTGGTCTCTGCACTGTGAACGTGGAGGGCTTCTTGAGTTTTCCCAGTGATGTGAAACAGATCCCACTGACGCAGATCATAACAGAGAGAGAAGTCAGCCATGTCGGCAGTTGCACGTGACAGTCTGTGTGGTGGCCATTCATGGGTACGTGCCACTAACAGCATCTGTGATTTTCAAGTAGAGGTTGGGCATAATTTGGTGCCAGGTGTCTGGTCTCACTGTTGGAAGCCACAGAACTGACCTGAAAGCACAAATTCAAGAAGAGCGGAGGGGCCCTTTGAGATCCCTGGAGCTGAAGAGACAAGTGGACAAGAATGTCATCTACTTCTAAGTGGCTTTGTTTTTTCTAATTTCTCAAGAAATACTGGTTTGCTTAAGTGCCTTAGGCTGTTTACAGGGGCCTCTTGTACGTCAGCAAAACTCTTATTATATGGTGTCACCACCAGAAGCTTCCCATGCTCCCAGGAGGTACATTTCCCTCCCCCTTAACTTGGAAAGATTTTTCAGTTTTAAAGTTACAAGTAATTTCTATGCCAGATAATGACTCTGAGAAGTAGATCCTTTGCTCATGTGGAAAAATATTTCAGAAAAGTGGCTTGTCAAAAAGGTAAATGACCTCATTTTAAAAATGCATTTATTTGCCATGTACCCATCTGGCATTTTCTCAATTCTACAAAGCCATGGAAGTGGATTGTTAGAAGTCTCTTATATACTCTCAGTGACCTCCTGAACACCCCTTCTCCAGTGGAACCCTCCAACCAAAAAAATCAAACCTAAGAGGTAAGTACTAGGAATCATAAAAGATGTAGTGATTTTATTTGGTTAGTCTGTGCAATCAATACATGGGTGGGGAAAAAGGATTCATTATGCTATACCCATGCTTGTGATGCTGGAGTTTAATCCCCCACTCCTGTGTTGGCTGCCCCAGATGCTGAGAGTATGGCCTAATAGTATGCTTAGAAGTTAATCGAGTCTGTAACAGCTTTAGTTGAGTTTTGTGGTCTCACTTTTAGTCCATGGTGCCCTGATTTTGGCCTTTGACTGCATGGAGTGAGTAGTTTGCTATGAATAAGAGGACACATAGATTTAGTCTGAGAAAGTTCAGAAGCATTTTATAAATCTTTTAAAATATGTCAATTAAAGTATATGACTACCAGTGACATGGGAGGGAGGATTGCTTAAGCCCAGGAGTTCAAGACAAGCCTGAGCAACATAGCAAGACCCCATCTCTAAAATATATATATATATATATATATATATATATATATATATGAAAAATTAGCCAAGGTAATAGGTCAGGCCTGTAGTCCCTGCTATTTGGGAGGCTGAGGCAGGAGGATCGCTTGAACCCAGGAGTTTGAGGCTGCAATGAGCTACGATTGTGCCACACTGCACTCCAGCCTGGGTGACAGAGTGAGACTCTCTCTTAAAAAAAAAAATTATGTGAGTATTTTTTGATAATAATCATTTAAATCACTGTGCCGTGTGTCTAGCCAGTTTGTCTCTCTCTCTGTCTCTTGATGTGGTGTTAATACAGTATTAACAAATACACATATTTTACTCTTGATAATATATTTTCATACTGTCACCACTTTGTATAAGATTTGTCCTGATTGCCTCTGAGTAGGAGGCAGGGAGAAAGAAGAGCAACATATTTTCCTCATTTTATATTTGCAAAATGGAGCTGCTAAAAGAGGCAAACCGTACCGTCTACAGTGGACCCAGGTGTGGTGGTGAGCCTGGACCCCTGTGTACTACCTCGGGCCCTTGTGGCAGGTAATGAGCCAGGAGCATGGAGGGGGTGACTCAAACTTCCATGTCCACTCTTCTCATTACTAATGAATAATTATAGCAAATATTTACAGGCCTCTTTTACGACTTCCTGTTGCCAAAGCACTTTGGAATATCTAGAAAGATTGTCCTGGAAAAATACGTCATACACAGTTGCAGGAAAGAATGCCTTTAAGAACACAGAAAAAAATCAGTTACTTGGCTTTGTTAATGAATTCCACGTAGAAACAACAGAAAATGATGCTTATGGAGGGGCTGTTTGAGAATCCTTTCTTCTGAATTACAAGACAAAATTTTAAGCATCACTTATGGACTATCACATGTTTGGGAAAATGGGACAAACTGATTTTAGAGAGTGTTCTAGAAATAAATAGGATTCTGGAAAGTTAGGAAAGTCAAATTTTGGTCAAAGCACAGGTCATTTGATAAATGTTCTTTTATGAACATATTACCCCGACAATATTTTTCTGAATGAAAACAATTGTGCTTAACAGAGTAAATCAGGATATATAATATATGCCAAATGCGGGAATTCAGTAAGCTGGAACAATATCATTCACCCCATAAAAGATTCCCAGAATAAATCCTCATAATGCTCATTTCCTATATATTTAGTTAAAAAAGCACTCCAGTGGAATTGCCTTCTCAGTAAGTTTCTGTAAGCCACCATACCCTTGTATTTTTCTCCTGTGTTTCCAAGAGTTCTCAGATGCTATTTTGGAATGGCAGCATTTACTCCAGCACTGGCTGAGGTTGACAAAGCTAATTTTGGTGCCCAGGGTAAAGGCAGAGGGAAGGCATCTGTCGAGCCAAGAGGGCTTTCTGGTGCCTGGGTTTGGAGCAGCACGGTGTTACCAGACACACCACATTTCACCTTTAGAACCTTTATTTGTGTGCTTGCACAACAAATGTTTACCCAGATATTAAGATAAGGAAAGTATGAAGGTCACATTTTGGTGGTGACAAGGGAGCTTCTATAAATGTAACCATATCGCTGTGCAACAGGAATCTGTCTTTTATTCTATGCCCGGGATTTAGGGGTATTAATGGTGGGCGGGGCATGGGAGCCGAGGCTCTTCTCTGGCTTTTTGGCTTTCTTGCCTCCACTCTGCTTATCTTGCCTCAGCTGACATGCCCCTCCCTTTGGGGGAGGTCCTATGTAGAGGTCAGGAATTCAGGCCAGATCCTGGTCTGTGTGGCTAGGCCACCATGTGCCCCTTTCCCCTGACTCTCCTGGCATTCTGTGGAAATCGGTGCCCCTATGCATTTCCCTGCTGTCTGACCAACTGGGAGACATCCTGGCTCCCATGGTGGCTTTCCCGTACCCTCAGAAGAGTTCTCCATGGTGCCGATCCTGCCACTATTTTAGGCTTCCTTGGCAGAATTGCCCTGTCCTGGAGCACAGAAAGTCTTCAGAGTGGTAAATGGGTATCTTTTGTGGATTTGGGTATTTCTCTTCAGGAGGAGGGTTAGCCAGACACTCAGAGCCTGAATGAAGACATGGGTCCTTGGCCTAATTTTCTTCCCAAGGCCGCCTACATGGCAGTGGGAGTTCACTTCGCTGTCAACGAGGGTCCCTACCTCGGCTCTCCACCCCTTCCCGACCATCCAGTGTGATCCTGAGTTCCTAATATACAAACCACCTCCCTCTGCCCCAAAGGCAATGTTGCAGTGCTCATTCCCACCCCTGTTCCCTCTCTTCCTACTCAAATAGCTCCCACTTTCCTCTTTTGAGCCCAAGACCCACAACTTACACAGAACCTTCCATAGCATAATAATTCCGACACTCGCACCTCCTCCTCCTCCATGCATTACAAGCTTTGGGTTATGTTTGCCAAAGAGCCTGATTATATTTCCTTGTTATCTAATGACATTTTATTTGTTCTTGAGTTTCTAACAATATTGCATGTTGCTGAAGAGCAGGGATGTCTAATTTTTTGATGTGTCGTGTAATACCTTGCATTTTTTAGGCTCTGAAATCATGCTCAGTTTTTTAAAAAAGTCATAGACTTTCTCTGTTGATATCCCTTGGAAAGCCTTCCCCTTGGGCTCTACTTTCTCTGTTCATGTGGATTTGAGCCCTTTACTCATTTCCATTGAAAAGGAAAAGAAAAAATTGGGAGGATCACAGGCAGGTCTTGTTAATGCATAACTTTACATCAGTGCAAACATCAGGCTAGTACTATGTCAGCACTTCACTTCAAGAATGCTCTATACACTAAGGCAAGAACCAACCAAACAGAAATGCTCCAGCTTAATCCCAAGGTTAAAAAGCCAAGTGGAGAAGTTGTATACGAGGGAACCGGCTCTCAGTTCAGAGATCATCTTCCCTGGGAAGCCTTCCCTGATTAGCTGCACATTGGTTACCCTGTGTTTATATAGCCTTCAGACTGTATTTAGTTATTTGTATGATGCTTTTACAACTTGCTTTTGAGTGTGTGTATGTGTGTGTATGTATTCATCCTTGATCACCACTTAGATGGTAAGTCCTTCGAGAGCAGGGACCCAGTCATCTTATTCTGTTCTTTCTTCCCACAGAATTGAGAACAGAGGTCTGTTTAGGTGCTCAGTAATTATTTCTAGATTGAGTAATTCTATCTATGTCAGGAACTTTGGGGGCTTAGTATGGAGGATTGGAAGCATAGGCAGACACCTTTGCTTAGAGCAACATAACCCATATTATTGGATATCCACAATGCAGTAGTGAGGTTTGTGGCATCATCGCTGTGTGTAAATGTTTGTAGGTTACCTACCAAATTAAGGAGCTGTGCTACTCACTACTACTTTAGGAGCTCACTACACAGTGAGATTACAAAGGTCAAGGTCATTAGATGGACCTTGCACCCAGAGTCTCCTAGAATGATTTGTTCAAACCAGTGTAAGATGTTTTATGTTAATGGGTGCCCTAGCGCTGTGTTTATGATGTTTCCATCTTGTTAGGAAATCAGAATTAGCTCAGATAAAATATTGAGCACACTGTGGAAGATTGACAGTAATTAAGTGAGAGTGAATAAGGGTAAATAGATCTTGTGTGTTGGGGATAGTTAAAAAGAGAAGTGATTAGCATAGATTAGAGGGAGGTTTAATGGAGGAGCATTAAAATCTAGGTCTTGAATATTAGGTAGAACTTGGGTAGGCAGAAGGGTATGGGGCGTTCCAGTTGAGGTGAGCAGCATGAATAAAATGAGGAGGCAGGACTAAACAGGGTGTGCAGGCCAGGGCTGGTGAGCCGGCTCCTTCTGGAGCTCAATCTAGAGCTCTGTTAACAGACAGGAGATGAAGACCAGGCCTGCGCTGGTGCTGAGAAGTTTAGGGACAGGCTTCCCTGAGTCATGTGGTGGAATCTTTGGCTGCCTTGGGGCTGCAGGAGAGCAGTGCATGCCTCTTCTGGGACATGAGGAGCTGCTCAGGGAACCCCCACTCTCCCTCTACCCAGGAGCCTGGCTCTCATGTGAGCACCAAGGGGTGGCTGGAGGGGCCGTGGTCATCCTCCATAATGTTGACCTCAAAGCCCCTCCATAGCCCTTAGGAAATCAGTCATCTGTGAATGTGCCCAAATCACTCTGGTATATATTTCTTTTTGAACCATACCACCCCTTAAGGTAATAAATGCCAGGTGTGTGTTTCCCAGTGTGCAGAGTGGGAGCTGGAATAGAATGGCCACACCTGAAATAGCAATGATGCTCATCCCTGTGTTCTCGTTCTGTTGGTAAAGCCTTTGTCCTCTTGGTGATTTGATAAGCCCTTCATTTTATTTCTTCTTGCCCTTTCTCATCCAGATTCTAGGTTTTTGAGTCTGATCATTATAGAAAGTTAGGGCAGTCCCGTTAATACCCACTATTTGTAGGGAATAAGACAGCCAAATCCAAGTCGGGCCACCCCTTTTGTCATTCTCTACCAATAACTGTTCATTACATGCCCTGTACAGGGTGCTGTGGCCAATCTGTTCCTTGACCTTCTCCTCTCCTGGTATTTGACCACACCATTTTCCTAAAGCCCTGGCTCTGATGTTCTTGGGCCAGTGTTGCCAGAAGAGGGAGAGAAAAAAAACAGCTGTCTCTTTGGAATCACCTGGGTAAGGCAACTTGGGCGTTTCCCCTCCCCCAGCAGGTGTAACCTTTCCCCTGGAGGAATTTAGAAAGCACTTAAGGTCACAGCTGAACACTTGTGGGCCAGGCCTTGGCCAGAGATCCCAAATCACTGGAGAAGATCCCACTCTAGGGACCAGCTGAGGCCAGCAAGTCTCATCCAAGTCACTTTAGCTCACTCTGCCCAATGGTACTTTGAGGGAGGCTATAGCTCCTAAAATCTCTTGGCTTGGAATTTAACCTTATAATGACAACTACATGTCTGGTCTCTTATTCCTTTTCTATCCCTCTGGTAATTGGTAAACTGGGAAACTGCTGCCCCGTCCAGGCAGGATTGGTTGGTTCAGTGGTTGGCTCTGCAGCCGTTCACTCCACAGGGCCTACTGTGTGCAGGCTGCTGAGCGCCAGGCCTGAGTCCAGGGGAGCTGAGTCCTGGAGCTGGGAGGAAAGAAGCCCAGACTGTTAGGACCAGCAAAAGATACCAGAAAGCTTTGGAGCACACTGCAGCCCAGCCCAGCCCAGGGGGCTGTCTAGGGCCTTGGGCATTCCTTGGGAAGTTGCCTTAGGGATGCCCAAAGAAACTCCGTAGGCTAGAAAGTGGTGTTTACCCAAATATTGCCATGGCTAGAAATTTGAGTCTAGCATCTACCTTCTCACAGCTCCAGGTAGGCCTCAGGAAGGAAGCGGAAGGTGTCCTAACCAAGCTAATCTGTGAGTAGGTACCGCATCTACTCCTTTGTGTTTATTTTCTTTTCTCTTCCTTTCCAAAGTAAAAAGTCCTGTAGAAAAATTCCAACTTTGCCACCTTGCCTCTGCTGAACTCTTTGCAAGCTCCTTTCTCCACCACAGTTAATGAGGTGGTGGGACCTGGGCACACCTGTAGGAGGTGTGGTCACTGTGGCCACCAGCCAGCCCAAGGCCTTGGGAAAGCCGGTGACCAGAGCACCCAGGCAGGAGGGAGTCTGAGGGAGCTGTGAGCATTGATTCCTTCTTTCCAGAGCCACCCTTTTGAGCACATTTGAAACCAAACATAAGCCTGTGATTCTGGGCCACCTGGAGCTCCTTGTATGGGTCCAAATATTACCAGGGTAATGACGACAGCTTAATTCTTCTTGAGTTAGATCTGCAGGGCCAAGGCAGAGTACATGTTTATTTTGGAGAGGGACAAACTTTCACCCACTTGAATTTCTTTGCCTCCAAAATTAGTGTTGGGATGACCACAAGGGTTCTGTGTTTCTTGGCCTTTGTCTTGCCAGATTGTAAATGCTCCCAAGTCACCTTCTGTTTTTTCATGTCCCTGGCAAAGCCTGCCTCTATTTGAGGTTCAAGGGAGTTGGAAAGACTATTCTAGATCTTTCTCTAATGTATGTGACCTCTCTGCATGTTTCTAAATGGGAGTTTGACATACGTTCTTCCGTACTCTTCTCAGAGTACTGTTATGAGATTGAGCTAGAGTTTCAATAAAACCATACATTTTTAAAGTGTGTTTTTAAAATCACTTTGCAGCCATTATCTCAATAGAAAGACCTTTGAAAAGTATAAAGTGCAGACCTTCAAGCATCATTATTAATAAGCACAGCAATATAATCATTAGGGACATTATTACCTGCTGAAGTGATTTGATTGCAGGTGGCAGGGAACCTTTGAAGAATCTAGAAGGAGACTCTTGCTCTTAGGCCCTTAAATTTCCCCCTTGGCTGGGCTTTTCAGGATTATGGGATTTTGCCAATAATGATTTCAGGGTATGAGTTATGTTTTTGCTCAGATCGTGAGAGGTGAGGAAATCTGATAACACCAAGAGATCGAGGAAACTCCCAGGACTCCTGATAAGTGGTCTGGCCTCAGATATGCCCCTTTCCATGTCTGGTCAGTTCCCCCCTCACCCGTGGAAATGGAGAGGGTTCCTGCCAGCTGGGACCCTGTCAAGAATGGGAATTCGCCTCCCATGTAGCACACACAAATCTCTAGACCTAAGGGCTCTCTCTGCACCATCCTCTCCGGTCCTGCCTGTTGCTTTGTGTCTTATGAGCAAGGACTAATTGTGGGCTCCCAAAGAGAGTAAGGGACTTGCCCAAGGTCTTTAAGAAATCAGACAACCTATTGGAAGATCTAGAAATAGAGTGAATACTGACACCTAGAAGATACTTTGGCTTCCTGGTATTACTAGAAGTAGGAAAGGGGCTTTGGGTGCAGAAGCCTGGCTTTGCTGCATACAGACCGTGAGACCTGGTGGGTCACTCAGCTCTCACTTTAGATCCATCATCCGTAACATCTCCATACCTCTTGTGCCTAAGTTCGTCCCTCAGCCCCACCCACGAGGCTGGCCAGTTGAGTTGGGGTCCCAGTTTAAATATCACCTCCTCGGGGAAGCCTTTTTTGTCCTCCCTCATTTAATCTCCATCCCTGCTCTTTTTTTTCTTTAACAGCACTTCCTGCAAGTTGTAATTTATTTGTTTGCTTATTATCTCACACATACACACACCACACACACACACCTACACACCCTCCCCCAGTTTGTGAGATCAGGGAAGGTGAGGACCACACATTACATGCTTGCCACCATATTTTTAGTGTTTGGGGCAGTGCTTGGCACATATGAGCTGCTGCTTAAATATTTTGTTAAGTGAAATAGTTAATCCAGGGTTGCTGAGTCTTTGTCCTCAGTGTTATCATTTCTTGTATGTGCTCAGTGCCTGATTTTTTCCCAAAGCTCTGATAGAGATTAAAGCAGTTGTTTTCGTCATATAGATGAAACAATCGAGGCACAACAATGTGATCACAGAACCAGAGAATGGCAGCGCCTACATGAACAGCTCCCAGCCTTGGCTAGACTCTTTCCATGGACCCGTGCTACCTCTCTTGGCACCTTATTTTTCTGCCGTGGTGATGTTATTGTTTGTCTTATTTGGCAATGTTTGTACCGGAGGAGTAAAGGCCATTGTGTGTTGGTGGTGTCTGGAAATACACAGCAGAGTCCCAGGAGAACGCCACTGTCGTTCTCACCACAATTAGCAATTGTCAGGAGAGCGGCAGTGATTGGGAGGGTGCCGCTCCCTGCCTGGCCGGCCCTGCGTTTGGAAACTCCACTGCCTGTTCCTCCATAGAGGCAGAGTTGTCCGGGGAGGGGGTCCCAGGACCACAGCCCATTTCTGCCCAGCCCTAGCTCTCGCTCCATTCACATCTAGGCACTTTCTGCTTGGGAAAATGTACGGTTTGTGTGTCTAGTAGAATTCCTGTGGCCTGCTGGACAGGAAGGGGAGTGCTAACCAGCTGAATGACCTCTCTGGGCCTCAGTTTCTCCATCTTCAGAATGGACAGTAGGTGGGAACCAGACAAGAAGGGCTCAAAGATCCCTTCTAGGGTTCCAACTATAAGGTGGATTTCAAGTGGCACCTGGTCCTGACTCCTGCTCCAGTTGTTCTCTTAGGGGGAAGGTGGGAGAGTAAAGATGGTCGGCAGGGGTTGGAGGAAGGAACTCCCCCTTCTGTGAGAGTGGAGGGGCAGAGACTTGGAAGTCGCTATGGGGCGTGGCCTGACCCACTTCTGTGACAACAGCAGGACCACCATGCTCAAGAAGGAAGTGGGCTGAGGTGTGACAGAAGATGGGCAGCCCAGTGGATTCTACAAGAAGGCACAGCTGTGTTTGCAAGAGGGGCTGTGTCTTTATCGCCTGATGCCAGGCAGAGGGAGGCAGGCGCCGGGAGAGTGGGAGCACCTGAACTAGAGACTTGGCTCCTGACTCCGACATCACCATGCTGCAGCTCCCTCTGAGCCTCGGTTTCTACATCTAGCAGATGGCTGCTGTGAGCTCTGCCCTGCCAGTTGGATCGGGGCTTTGAAAATGTAAATTACTTCAAAAGAAGGGGTCATTATTGTGATTCATATATATATATAAAAAACAATATATATCACATATATACACGTAAACTTGTCTCATGTGAGACGATTGTCCCGAGCAGCCTGGAGGTGCTGTGTCCTTCAGTCTGAGGCAGTGAGAGAGAGGACCGATCCAGAGAGCTGGTGGCCATGAGAGCAACAGGTTTGAAAATTACTGAATGAAGTCATATTGTGCCGGGGGAGGGGGACTATACTGTGGGACAGCGTGAGTCACAGCACATAAGTGTCGGGGAGTCACCTTGAACTTGGGCCAAAAAAGTAGAAATACTGGGACTTGGGTTTATCTGCCTTACATCAGGTACATGAAGTTCTGGATAGCCGCCCACTGTCCAGAAACAAGAGGCAGACGGCTCTCCTTTGCTGCCCTGGGAAGGCTTTCTGCTGGCCTCGGCCCCGCTGAGCAAAGTCTGCTTGTTCGGTGGAGTTCACACAGACTCCTTGCCAGGCCTGCCCAGAATCCTGTCTCCTCTGACTTCCTGTGCTCTTGCATAATATTTCCTTGCCTCTTGAATGGCTGGCCCTAGTGCAGGAGCAGCTCCCTGACGTTGCTGGATGGCGAGGGCAGGATGTGGAGGGGGGACGGGGAGTGTGAACGTCACCCAGAGGTGTTCTGGGCCCAGAGGGTTGAGGGCAGGAGGGGCAGGGCTCCCCAAACTGTTTGGTGGAAGATTTTAGCACAGAGGGAGTCAGGGAGACCCTGCAAGCTTATGCGCACATACACACACGCCCATCTCCATGAGTCGTCTCCTGTAAAATTATTTTTAAAGTAGCCAAGTTGTTTTCTTCGGAGTATAAAAAATATACATGGTCCCTATAAAAAGTCATAGTAAAAGAAGGCATGGAGATAAAAATAAAAATCACCAAGATTCCACCACCCAGAGATAGCCACTGTTAACACTTCAGTGAACACACTTTCTTCTGTATAATGAATGTCGACACACAATTACAGAATACAGGCACACCTCAGAGATACTGTGAGTTTGATTCCAGACCACCGCAATAAAGCAAATATCACAATAAAGTCAGTCACATGAATTTGTTGGTTCCTCAGTGGATATAAAAGTTACGTTCACACTATACTGTAGTCTAAATGTCCAATAGCATTATGTCTTAGAAAACAATGTACACACATTAATTTAAAAATACTTTATTGTTAAAAACTGCTAATGTTCGTCTGAGCCTTCAGTGAGTTGTGATCTTTTTTGCTGGTAGAGGGTCTTGCCTGGAGGCTGGTGGCTACTAACTGACCAGGTGGTGGTTGCCGAAGGTCGCGGTAGCTGTGGCAATTTCTTAAAATAAGACAACGAAGTTTGCTGCATCCGTTGAGTCTTCCTTCCACGGAAGTTTTCACTGAACCGTGCAATGCTGTTTGATAGCATTTTATCTGCAGTAGAACTTTCAAGATTGGAGTCACTCCTCTCAAACCCTGCCACTGCCTTATCGACTAAGTTTATGTCATATTCTAAATCTTCTGTTGTCATTTCCCTAGTGTTCATAGTATCTTCACCAGGAATAGATTCCATCTCAAGAAACCACTTTATTTGTTCATCTCTAAGAAGTAATTCCTCATCATTCTTTTATGATGAGGTTGCAGCAATTCGGTCTCATCTTCAGGCTTCACTTCTAATTCTAGTTCTCTTGCTTTTTCTACTCTGTCTGCAATTATTTCCTCCACTGAAGACTTGAATCCCTCAAAGTCATCCATGAGGTTTGGAGTTCCAAACTCCAGTGAATGTTGATATTTTGACCTCTTCCCATGAATCACGAATGTTCTTAATGGCATCTAGAATGGTGGACCCTTCCCAGAAGGTTTTCAATGGACTTTGCCCAGATCAGAGGAATCACTATTCATGGAAGTGAAATATTATTTCTTAAATAAGACTTGAAAGTCAAAACGACTCCTTGAACCATGGGCTTCAGAATGGATGTTGTTGTTAACAGGCATGAGTACAACATTAATCTCCTTGTGCATCTTCATCAGAGCTTTTGAGTGATTAGGTGTGTTGTCAAAGAGCAGTAATATTTTGAGAGGAATCTTTCTTTCTGAGCAGTAGGTCTTAACAGTGAGCTTAAAATAGTAAACCATGTTGTAAACAGATGTGCTGTCATCCAGGCTTTGTTGTTCGATTGATAAAGCATAGAAAGAGTAGATTTAGCATAATTCTTAAGGGCCTTAGGATTTTCAGAATGGTAAATAGGCCTTGGGTTCAACTTACAGGCACCAGCTACATTAGCCCCTAATAAGGCAGTCAGTCATGTCCTTTGAAGCTTTGAAACCAGGCATTGAATTTTCTTCTCTAGCTATGAAAGTCCTCAGTGGCATCTTCTTCCAATAGAGGCTGTTTCTTCTACGTTAGAAATCTGTTGTTTAGTGTAGCCAACCTTCATCAGCCATCTTAGCTAGGTCTGGATAACTTGTCATAGCTTCTCCATCAGCACTTGCTGCTTCACCTTGTACTTTTATGTTACGGAGGCAGCTTTTTCCTTAAACCTCATGAACCAACCTCTGCTAGCTTCAGACTTTTCTTCTTCAGCTTCCTCACCCCTCTCGGCCTTCATAGAATGGAAGAGAGTCAGAGCCTTGCTCTCGATTTGGTTCTGACTTAAAGGAATGTAGTAGCTGGTTTGGTGTTCTATCCAGACCACTTAGATTTTCTCCCTATCAATAATAAGGCCAGTTTGCTTTCTTATCATTTGTGTGCTCACTGGAGTAGCACGTTTAATTTCCTTCGAGAACTTTTCCTCTGCATTCACAGCTTGGCTGTTTGCAGGAGAGACCTGGCTTTCAGCTTAACTCGGCTGGACATGCATTCCTCACTGAGCAGCATCATTTCTAGCTTTTGATTTAAAGTGAGAGACATTGAGAGTCTTTCTTTCACTTGAACACTTAGAGGCCATTGTAGGGTTATTAATTGCTCTAATTTCAATATTGTTGTGTCTTAGGGAATAGGGAGGCCCCAGGAGAGGGAGAGAGATGGGGGAATGGCTGATCAGTGAAGCAGTCAGAACACACACATTTATTAAGTTCTCAGTCTTATATGGGCATGGTTTGTGGTGCCCCAAAACAATTACAATAGTAACATCAAAGATCACTGATCACAGATATAATAATAATGAAAAAGTTTGAAATATTCAAAAATTACCTGTATATGACACAGAGACAGGATGTGAGCACATGCTATTGGAAATATGGTGCCAGTAGAGTTGCTGGATACAGAGTTGCCACAAACCTTCAATATGTAAAAAATGCAGTATCTTCAAAGCACAGTAAAGCAAAGTACAATGAAATGAGGTGTGCCTGTATTGTGTTATATGCTGTTGTGAAAATGTGTTTTCTATACAGCAGTATATCAGAACTATCTCTTGCTATCAAGATAGAAAGATTTAATAAATAGCTGTATTAAGTTCCACTTGCAGAAGTATCATAATGAAACCCCTATTCATCGACATGTCCAGGCTCAGAAAACAAGCTATAACCAGCCCAAAGATTATTTTCAAACCTGCAAAGCAGCATCTCTCCTATATTTCTGACCAATGTGTTAGCTCTGATGTCCCAGAAATAACTACAAAATAAAAGGTTATGTGCTGTGTAGGCCTTTCTGTAGGCTTAGAATAATTCACTTGATTACATAGGAAGAGGATGCAATGATGACAGCTTCCAGGGCTGGGCTAGGTCTCACTCTGGATAAAATGATCTCCCAATGTGGCTCATGTGTGTGTTTTGAGCAAGGAGCACTACCTGGTAGAACAAGTTTTTCCGAAGTGGTGTTCCTCTGACCAAGATTTCAAATAAGCTCCATTTTAAATTCTAATTGATTATTGCCCTCCTGAAATTTTGTGACACAATCCATATCTCTGAAAAGGTACATTTCTTCTTTATACAGTAGTGTTTTCATGATATTGAAAACTTTAAAGAATATATAATATCATTCCAATTTGCTTACAGTTGGGAGATTATTTTAAAAATTCAATAGTTTACCTGAAAACGATGCTGTCATCACAGTGTTTCTATCTCATCTTTGAAAATTGTGTATTTTTAAGGGTTGTGATTAGTTTTTTCTCTTCCACTGATGGTCGTAGTTGGAAGTGTGGCAGAAGGTTTACAGTAAACTTCAACATAATGAGGTTAGCATTTGTTTGCTTTCTTTGATTCATTTTTTTAACTGGATTGAATATTTCTTTTATTGAATCAGAAATTTTAGTATGAGGCTGAGGATAATTGCTTATTGTTGGGAATTGCTTGTTAGGTTTACTTTTTAGTTAAGACAAATTGATTCCTAAAACTCTCTGTTTCAGATTTTTTTTGTCTAAATCAAAGAGCATGATAATGCCACTCAGTTTAAACACATTTATTTAAAAGCTCACAGGTATCTTTTAAAGAAAAGTTTGCAACAAAATTTGGCAGCAGTAGAATCCAAGGATTTTACCTCATTTTGTTTATAGTTGTCCACTCTCCAGGCAAATGATCTCTTTCAACAATTTGCATAATTATAGTCTCTCCTTCAGTTTATTCACCCCGGACTCCTTTTTCTAGAATTACTGGCCAGACTGTTATTACATCAAATTCCTTGACTCTCTACTCCTAAAGAATGAGGATGGAAATAAGAGTTAAAGAGAGGAAATAATAATCTTTGCCTGCTTTTCGAAGTTTTCAGTGTGTAGAAATTTAGCAAGTTGATTTTGTAATTGCTCCCTTACTTGGTCATTACCTGATTTTGGTGAGGTCCTTGCCATGTGTGCACATTTGGGGAGTGGAGAAGGACAACAAGACTGAATTAGTCCTCGGAATTATGAAACAAGACTTTGTTGAAATTGATACTTCTGTACAATAAACATGGAGCAGCTGTTGGCATGGCAACTCCTACGTGGAAAAGTGCACGCTGCTTGCAGATGACTTTTGCAGTCCCCAGTGTTAATGTGATAAATGGCTTTTTTAATAGTCGTTTGTGGGCTAATGGAAAGGTCGAAGCAAACCTTCATTAATGGAAAGGAGGATGGGATGTTGAAGCCACCGGGGAAACACACCGGAAAGCCACAGCCAGATCTCCATTTTCAGCAGATATGTTTGGAGTGTGGCAAGCCAAAGTAAATTAGGAAAACTGTTTGCCTTGAAAGGATGTATCTACCATTATCATTTTGTATTTCAAGCATGGAGAGGGTTCAGAGCCCTTTCTATTCAAGACATTGACTTTAATGTGTGGGAGTTTAAGAGTACTGTAGGTTTGCATGCGGTTGTCTTTTCCCTTTGGTGGTGGTAGTGGGATTAAGGTGGTTAACTACTCTTCTTTTTACTGTGGTAAAATATACATATAAAATTTACCATTTACACCATTTTTAAGTGTACAGTTTTGTGGCATTAAGTACATTTTGCATTGTTGCGCTTACCTTTGGATTTTTCATCATTCAAAATTGAAACTCTGTACTTATTGAACAATAAGTCCTCTTGCTTCTCCCCCTGACCGCGCCCCCCCCCCAGCCCCAGGCAGCCACTGTTCTATTTTCTCTATGAATTTGATTATTCTAAGTAGCTCATATATATGGAAATATAAAATATTTGTCCTTTTGTGTCTGGCTTGTTTTACTTTAATGTTTTCCACGTTTATCCAAGTGTGATGACGTGTATCAAAATCCCATTCTTTTTTAAGGCTGAATAATATTCCATTGCATGTATATACCACGTTTTATTTATCCATTCTGTTGTCAGTGGACATTTGGGTTGTTTCCACTTTTGGCTGTCATGAATAATGGTGAACATGGGTGTACAAATATCTGTTTGAGTCCCTGCTTCCAGTTCTGTTGTGCATATACCTACATGGAAAACTGCTGGGTCATATGGTAATTCTGTTTGATTTTCAGGGGAACTGCGGTACTGTTCTCCACAACAGCCATGCCATTTTACTTCCCACCAGCAATGCACAGGGGTTCTGGTTTCTCCACTTCCTTGCCAACACTTGCCATTTTGTTTTTTACATAATAGCCATACTAGTGGGTATGAAGTTCCATCTCATTGTGGTTCTGATTCGCATTTTCCTAATGATTAGCGATTTATTTGTCTTTGTAAACATATTGTCCCCACCACCACCCCAGGCACGCACACACATGCATATGCACACACATGATGGCCTGTGTGGGAATGAAAATCACTGCCTCACTGTTTATACCTGTGAGGCAAGAGAGATTTCAAAGTAATGAAATTTGTTGTCAATGAAAGGTGTCAGGAGGAAGGAAGTCACCATGTTATTATTATTTATAGTACAGGCGCCTCCTAGACTTGTTTTCGAAGTTTGTACTATGCAGCAGGTGAAACTATTTTAAATAGAGGCCTTTGGGACTTAAATAACTAAACCTCTCTGAATGAGATTAAGGCAAGCCTGCTGTGGGCTGGATGTACCCTGCATAATCCTTCCTGGTTTAGGGCGATGTTTCGGTACCTTTCCCTGACATTCTTCCCTGAGAATAATCGCTATTGTCCTCTGCTTCAGCAGCCTGAGTCCATTTTCTTCCCTCTTTTTGAGGAGGAAATCACCCAGACAATCTTGTCAAGTGTTTGCTTAGGTCTTTGAACTGCCCCACTAGCTAATTTCTCTGCCTGAAGCAATATACAAACCCCTTTTCTTCCCCACCCCATAGGTTCTTATGTTGGCAACATGTATTTTGACAAGAAAGGAAAAGAAGTTAGAATTCGTTGAGCACCTATTGTAAAAGCCTGGTGCTTTGCTAATCACTGTGTAGCTGATGAAAAACATGACTGCTTTCCTTGTAAGTACTGCAGGACTTATAATTTGATACATGACTTTCTATGACAGAGGTCATTAAAACTCAGATTACTGGACATCACCCATATAGTTTCTTATTCAATAGGTCTGGGATGGGGCCTGAGAATTTGTGTTTCTGACAAGTTCCCAAGTGATGCTGATGTTGCTGGTCCCTGGACCACACTTTGAGAACCATTGCTTTATATCAACCCTGTGAAACAGGTATTATTCCATTTATAGACAAGGAGCTGACATGTAGAGTGGCCAAATGACTTGCCTCAGGTCTTATAGACCGTGGGTACCAGAGCCTAGATTTGAAGCTGGAGGACCTCACTTCAAAGCTGCTGCTGTTGCTATTGTATTAGGAAGGGCATTGGAGGTTCCTTCATCTGACCCACCCCTGGGATAGGCAGTATTAATAGATCACAGCACCTCTGAGCCCAGAGGTGGCCTTAGAATCCCTCACATACTCTTCTGGATAGCCAGATATACCTATCCGTGGGTGCTGGAGTTTATTATCCCTGTACCAACCCACACAGCCTCTCTCAGATGGAGACGTTACCAGGAGATCAATCTGTTAACAGCTGAAAAGGGCCCTTGCCTGAGCTCTAGTCTAGGCTGCTTAGGTGGGAAGGGATTGGTGGATCGGGAGCTATGAGAAGCACAATATTCCCAAGTTGTGCTAGGACCTCATGGATCATAACTAGAGTTAAAAAGTTTAAAATCTAGATGAAGGTAATAAAGAGATTTTTTTTTAAAGCTGCCATATTTTGTCTAATTCATACATGTTACATTTTGTTCTAAAAATCAGTTAATCCATTAGTTGTGGCTAAATTCAATGACAGATATAAAATAGTACTCGATAAATATTTGGTAAGAAAGATAAAGTAGGTGCCAGAGGTACTGTGTCCACACTCAGTGAGGTCTTCTAACAAATGGACAGGAGCAATAAACAAGATTGAACAGGGGAATAGCACTTTGAATTTCCATAATATCTGAGTCCCAAGCCATCCATAGATTTACATCTTTTCTTTGTTCTTATGAAATAAGAGTTTGTTAGAAAACTGACCAAACTCATCAAAAGAATAATTCTTTTTTTCCTCCCCCCCTAAAAGGTGTGAATTGTATGAGGCATTGCCACTGTTATGTCCCTAAGGTACTTGCTTATATGTTTTCCAATGGGAAGGCAAAGCAGAATTTTGTAAAGATATACATGAGTGATCAAATCAAACTGTATTGGGTGTGAGTCTCCTATTTTCTGAAATAACCTACCACTATCTTTCGCATGTTTGTGCCAGCCCACACGATGTCTGGCCTTCATCACTTCAAACAACAAATATTTAGTCTATGGCTATTGTGTATACAGTGTGACCTCTTGTCTCATTTGCTGTTGGTAAGCAGTTTAAAAGCAAGGGCAGGATGAATTGTTTTTATATGTCTCGGGCTCCCTACAGTGCTTAGCAAGGCCTGTGTGCAGTAGATGACCAGTAAATATTCATGATCTGAAAATACAAATCTTACTTATGAAAATACAAAGCATAGATGTGTGTTGGAGGTGGGGAAAAGAAAAGTAACCATGAGAACAGATTGGCCCAGGGCTGTCTCTGGCCAAACCAGGACGCAATTACCAGGAGCATTCATGTCCCACTTTGGCTGTGACATGCCTCATAGTGGGCAAGACTGGTTAGAATGAAAAATGGTCATCCTTGGGCAGCAACCATATGCCAGACTTTTTCCGCAGTAAGTTTTAAAGGCATGTATTAAAAGCAGTTACATAAGTGGGAAACTAACTGCACCTTATAAAAGGCTTAACGGGAGAGGGAGAGTCCTCCATTTGGAGCTATTTTGTTAAATGTCAAGGGGAGAGACATCCAAACTGGTTGATGTTTCTGCTCTGTAGTAAAGACACATTGGGCTGGAGCCAGCCTCACAGCCTGCCTGAGTCTGTCTTCTGTCCCACCCAGCTCGGGTGCGGGCTTTTCACTATACTATTGGATTCTGCAGCTCCCCATTGACAGAGAGGTTGTTTAATATTTAGCTATGTTCTGTAGCTCTTCTGACATTATCTTTAGGGTGGGCTGAGCACTCCAGATGGAGCAGGAAAATCTCCTAAGGACAGGCCCCTGGGAGGAGCCCACTCTTCAATGCAAGGAAGGCCCCTCCAACCAGCTTGAACCAGTGCTCTCTAGGGGGCAGTGGTTCTTGGACGTACTAGATTAGGGCCTTACATAAGAAGGGATTTTAAAAACCATTATTACATTGCATTAGAATATTAATATCCTTTGGAATTTTTTAGTTCCTTTTGGGGGAAAATCCGTTTTGCCCTGTCCATTGGAGATGGGAATGAGAGCATGCAAGACAGCATAAAGAAAAATTCTGCTGATGTGGGTGTTTCCTTGGGGCTGAGGGACTGGGAGAGGCACCAAGGGTGTGCTTCATTGGTGGTAAAAGCTCTAATAACCTCAGTGTAAGAATGTCCTGTAGGCAGGTGAAGGATGGCATGACTCACTCT
The DNA here is from genome assembly GCA_008750895.1 of Mirza zaza. Taxonomy (NCBI): domain Eukaryota; kingdom Metazoa; phylum Chordata; class Mammalia; order Primates; family Cheirogaleidae; genus Mirza; species Mirza zaza. The sequence goes on from VSMD01010028.1 coordinate 51,720, forward strand.
GGTGGTGACCTCCTAGGAGTTCAGCTGAGAATCCAGCCAGGTAGGATCAGGAGAGTGTAATTGTATGGTGGTTTGTCAGCCTTTCCATTGATCAGTAGGAGAATTCTGGCCTCTGTGCTAGTGGTGTCAGGCAGGTGTCAGAAGATGAATTCCATAACCATTTTCTTTGTTCTTGCCAGTTGTCACAGAAAAACTCCATTGGGATATATACCCTCACTTCCAGTATGTTTTATATTTGTCCATAACTACTACATGGATAAATATGGCAGAAAACTTGACATTCTGCTACCATGATGATTTTCAGAATTCATGTTAGGGCTTTCTTTTCTGTTCTTTTTTTTTTTTTTTTTTTTTAGACACAATCTCATTCTGTTGCCCAGGCTGGAGTGTAGTGGCATGATCATAGCTCACTGCAGCCATGAACTCCTAGACTCAAGCAATCCTCTTGCCTCAGCCTCCTGAGTAGCTAGGACTACAGGCCGTGCCATTGCACCCACAATTTTTTTTTTGAGATGCTGTGGAGGTGGGTGGGTCTCACTGTGTTGCTCAGGCTGGTCTCAACCTCCTGGCCTCAAGTGATACTCTTGCCTCAGTCTTCCAAATTGCTAAGATAACAGGCATGAGCCACCACACCTGGCCAAGACTTTTTGTTTTTAAAACAAAGACATAAAATACACACTAAACAGAAAACTGTTATCTACAAAGTTAGTGAAAGCCCCTTACCCTATTTAAATCCTGAAGAGAGAAAATAGCTAAGGTATAGTGATTACTTCCTGCAAAGAAAACTGTAATTATGGGGCCCAGTTATTTTTCATAATGGGCAGCCTTGGAATAGCATGGGTGCTATTTTGAATATTTGAGAAAAGAGTGACATTCAATCTGAAATGGAAATGATTCTGTGCTTCTGGGATTCGGGCAGTTCCCTCCAGGCATCAGTTTCTCCTGGGAATAGCCTAGTTTCCCCTCCTGCGTGGATTTGGGAAGCACTCAAATCGTGTAGTTGTTGCTGACTGTTCCCCCAGCAGGGGATCAATTTGTACTCCTGGGAGAAGCTGGGGGGAGTGCACAGTATGCTTTTCCCTTTAAGCTTCCAGTCCTAGCTGCCTAATATCAAGGGAACTAAGACTTCCTGAAGCGGCTTAAGTTAAATACGGGGTCCAGGATGAAGTCCTCCGTGCAGAGTAAAAGAATATGGGGGTGAAAACCATGAATGGGTACAGAAAGGAGTGGCTGGATCACCTGCCTAGGGGATGAGCCTCCCATGTGACTTCACGGTTATGCAAGAATTGGGCAACATTTGGCCAGGGCGGAGAGGTCTTGGCAAAGGTGTTTGCACTCCTAATAGATTCCTATCTCTTCCATGGGGAAAAACAAGTATTTAAAGTTCTGCACAACATTTTAGGAGGAAGAAATTGATTGCCTTACTAGCCTAGCATATTTCCTTTGTACTTTCTTGGAGTTTTATTCACTAAGCACCCCTGTAGGGCGGGCACTAGGCTGAAGATGTCAGATAATTAGAGGACACACCTTCGTTCCTGCTCTTAGGAGCTTCAGTCTAGTGGGAGCCAGGTAGGGGTAAGAGAGGCATACAGGTGATCACAGTCAAGGCAGGAGATGGTACGTTCTGTACCACAATATGGGAATGGTTCTAGGGGTTTTAAGAAGGAAAAACAGGAGAGGGGGCTAAGCGTACAGGCTCTCGAGCCAGATTACCTAAGTTCAAGGCCTGCTTCTTCCTCTTATTAGCTGTGGTATCTTGGATAAGTTACTTAAACACTCTGTACTTCTGTTTCTCTGACCGTAAAACAGGGGTCACTGTAGTCCCTACGTCAGAAGGTAATGGCTTTATTCTCATAAAGGTTGGTCTTAGCTCTAAGGCCAGAAAGGAGAAGCTGCGCTGACCTTGAGTTAGTGACTTGCAACCTCTAAATCTCTGTTTCCTCATCGGCACAATTAAGGGATTAGACTGGACAAATGCTAACATTTGTTTATTCTAAAATGCCGTGGTTCTGTGGTTGAGCATATATTAAGCGCCTCCTGTGTGCCCAGCACCATGCTAGGCATAATAGAAAAGAGAAAAAGTAGAATACGTGGTTCCTGCTCTCAAGAAGCTATAATCTAAGTGAGGAGAGAACATTAATATACAGGAGAATATAAGAGGATAGTAAAAATCAAAAACTTTTGGTGGCATGGACTGTGGGAAAATAGGAATAGAGAGTTTAGAGTGGACCAGAGTAGTTAGGAGATTTCATAGCAACCTGTCCAATATTTAGATCCACAAAGACTTTAGACAGGAGCTCAGACCTGTTTACCAAATCCCTGAATTCTGAGGCTTGGAACATAGGCATTGATATTTAAGTTAAAACTGAACTGTAGAAAAACAAAAGTTTTCTATATGGGATTTAAGGTGGGACAAAGTTTTTAATACTTCTTGCCTAAAACAATAGGATGAATTGAAACTATAAAGTTTAAACTGGCTTTCCATATATTCTTGGATGATAATTCCATTAGAATATAGTGCCTTGCACAAAGTAGGCACACAAAAAAATTCATCTGTGGAATGCCTTGTGGAAAACCCCAGTGGTCTGCACTATTCAGCTTGGAACAGCTACGGACACTGGAGGTTCTCAGCCCCACCTCTGGAGGGCAGCGCGGAGGAGGCTGTGCAGAGCCCCTGGCCACAGCTGCTTAGTCCTGCCTCACCTGAGCCAGCCCTCTTTATCAAAGATGAATTCTTCTGTGCCCTGAGGTTTCCCTACTTTAGGGGTTGGCGGGGAGCTACAGACACTCCCTCCCCAGCAGTGTCTGAACTTAGGTTCTGAGAAAACTTGGCGACAACCCCAAGTTTCTCCTGCAGTCTAACTGTCCTCTGGTTCCTCAGGGTTTATATACAGATTGGCTGTTAGTGACCCTGGCTTACACAGGTGACAAGAGACTTCATACTTGGTAGAGACTGCTAAGTGCCAAGAGTGGTGTGGGTGAGGTCACTTGCAGGGAGTAGGGGCTCCTTCTGGAAGATGTGAGCCAGGGCTTGAGTGGACCTAGAATGAGTAGAAGCCAAGTTGGCAGTTAAGATGGGTGGTGGCATCAAATACTTCCTGTCCCCCCACCCGTACCCCCATCCCACTCCTCACTAATGAAACATGCAAGGTAGTAGTCCACTTAGATCTAGTGCTTTATTGGGGGGGTGGGTAGGAAATGAGATGTAAATGACAGATGAGGTGCATGAACTCCTTGATGGGCTGATAATTCCTACCCATCACCCAAGAAGTCAGCAGTGATAGCCCAGCTTGATGGCCCAGTGTGTGACTTCCTAGCTTCAGATCAGAGTACAGCCCCTCACAGAGCTCTCTGCTGAATTTCCTTCCTGGTACAGAACCCAGAAATCCTGGTGATGACATGTGACTACTTTTTATGTGTATAGCCCCTCAGTGAAGGCACAAAGACATATCATATTTGCATCAAAACACACCTTCACACAAGCGCCTACCACAGTAGGGAGGACAGATGGGGTCATGGAAGTTCAGAAAGGCGAAAGGCAATATGACTTCCCGTTATAACTCTTCAGAGCAGATCAGAGGTGAACAAGCTTGGAACACAAGTCTGCCTTCCAGGCTAGTCTTCCAACCACCTTTTCCTTCTCTCCCAAATTGTACCCTTGCCTGATACCCTGTTCCCTCCTCCTTTTCATTCATAAAAAATTGTGTTTTCTTTTTGTTTTTCCTCAAATAAGCAAGATGGAATCAAACTTTGCAATCTTGAAATGTATGAAATAAACATTATTCCTAATGAGCCTCTGGGAAAGTGCTCACCTTTGAACTTGGCCAGAGATTATGGAGAAAAGAAAAAGTCTTAATAACTCGATAGAGTGTTAGAGCTTTCTGGTTTTTCTAAGTGGAGTTACATATTACATTTTTTCCCCCTTAATAAGGGCAGTTCCAGAAATCCTTCCTGGATGGTTAGGCCATGTCTGAAAGTGGAGAGCTGGGGTTGGTTTCCGACTCTGGTTCCGGGATTGTCATCTAAGTGCTCGGCAACCACAGCGTAGGAGCCACTGTTTCTAGAATGCTCTTTCCTTCCCAGGACTCAGCCCCTACTCTGATGGTCCTTGCAAGGTAGGAGAGGAACATGTAGGCTATCCTAGTCTCAGGTAAGGGGATATCCAAGAAAAAACATGAAGATGCTCAAAGTTCTCCAAGACAAGTCTTTTTTCCTGGAGACCTTGCCTGTTCCTTAGCCTGTGCTCATCTCTGTAGCCTTTCTATTTTTCAAAAAACCATAAATATTTCTTAAAGGCAAAAATACCACTGACGTCTGTATAACCTCTGCCTGCCTCTGTGGAATATTACACATTTTAATTTCCCTAGCTATTGCCCCACAACCATGAAGTTCACCTGCAGGCATGGAGATGAATCAGTCACAGAATGACTTAAAAACAACTAAGAATGTGTAACTGCTGAAAATATTCTGATTGAGGTCCTAGAACATTTATGATGTCCTGTGTTTGTTGTAACACATAGAAGTATCAATAATATTTTGTTTATCTTTTCTAGAAACTTTTACTCCAAGTTTCTATGTTAATGCTTTTAATCATGACAGAAGCAAACAAGCTCTGAACCCCTCCGCCCCCACCCCCTGTGAGCTTCACTATGCTCTCCCATTCCCACAGAGATCCAGGATAAAAGGCTTTACAGAGTTCAGAATCCAGCTCCCTTTCTGAGCTGCTATCGCTTCACAGCACAGGCTGCCTTTTCTCTTCTCTCAAATCCCTGCACACAAGCTAGGCACACATAGATCTAGTGCACAGTTCCTGAATTGAAGCTATCCCACGCACAGGCTCCCTTCTGCCCAGCACCTGTGCAGTGTAGCTTATGTTAATAAAATAAGCCCCTTCCAGCAAAGAGCAGAGTCCCTGGTGGCCTCGAGGTTTGTCAGAGGTTCTCTACAATTGGCAACTTAGCTGTGACCTCAGAAGTCTTGGCTCTGGCATGGCAAGGTCTTTGCGCTAAAACAGGCTCCGTGCCCATGGAGATAATCACCTCTTGTAATATCCACACAATCATCTCATTGTCAAAGCACAAGGAATGCAGAAAAAGAAGAAATACCACAATAAGGTTGCCCCATGGTTCAGCTGACCCAGGATTCTGCTTCCGGCTGAGGGCACCTTGGGACATCTCAGGAGGGATGGCCCTGGTCATCGTTCTGGAGGTCAGCAGGATCAGTAAGGCCTGTGTGCCTACAACCTGTGCGCCTCACCAGGCCTGATTCTGCCCCATCTTGTTGGGACCCCTCCACCACCTCCTTGTTTTGGCTGGCTCCCTCTTGTCCTTAAAAATCTCAACTGAGAAAGCCCTCCAGGAGCTACCTTTTCTCCCCACTTTGGGTTATGGCATCCTTTTTGCTCCCAAAGAACTTGCTACTGACTTCTGCAGCAATAGCTTCCACCCTGTTGAGTGCATGGTATGTGTTAGACATGATTCTAAGCATGTTACATGTATGTATTATTTCTCACAGGAGCTCTATGAGGCAGGTGGTTATATAGAGTGTTTCACAGGACACTGATGTTTAGAGAAACTAAGTCACTTGCTCCAGGGCACAGAGTAAGTATCTGAGCCTTCAAGCCCAGACACTCCAGCTGCATCTGCCTGGCCCGTGCCCCTTGGCCTGGTCTGCTTGTCCATCTCCCTCATTAGGCTGTCAGCTCCCAGAGGGCAGGGACCTGTCTTCCCTTTTGTGTCCCCAGTGCCTGGCACGTGGTAGGTACTCACTAACCGTTAAGTTAATGAAAGCTAGAGCTCACCAAACATAAATAGCCACACTTTTTGCAAAAATGCTGAAGTGCAGAGGAGTGCTTGCTTTTTTTTTTTCAAGCTAAGTGAGAGTGGCTTCAGGACTTTCTTCTAGGTGGCATAGGGTGGCAGACTGCCACAGGAAAAGGACAGATGCATTTGTCAGAATCTTTATGACCATCAGAAATCACTCCAATGAAACCAAAGCTAAATCTAACATTTTTAAAATAATTAAGGGAAACAACTAAGAAGGAAAACAGAAAAGACCATTTTTTAGTTGATTCTGGAAAAATGAACCTATTTTCTTTCTATCCACTGGGAGCAGGATTTGGGATATCCCAGATGCAGCTGAGAGGCAACTTAGAAGAGCCAATGGGGTTACACAGCCACCTCCACTCTGGTCCCCCCACACTCGGGCTAATCTTCTAAGTTGTTAAATCGAACACTGCGCTGCCTCTGAGGCTTCAGGACTTTGGGGTGGTTTTTTCCCCAGGCTTAAAGTCTTTCTCTGCTGCTGACTCACATGTTAATTATTGCTTTCCACAAAGTAGAATTAACAGTGCTCCTGAGCTCGCCTGCCTGGATGTTATACAACTGTCTTATCTGCCGGGGCAGAGCCGAGTGTGCAGGCGGGCTGGCCATGGCGTCGCCAGCGGTCCCTTCTTGAGCAGTCAGGGCAGCAAGCGTCACAGACACAGAAACCAACCATTGCGAAGAGGCTGCCAGGTGTGCTCTGCTCCGTCCAGGAAACGGAGTGCTAAGTGCCAAGTCTTTTAACCAAAAGCTCCTGAGAAGTGTGGCCCAGGAGTTTCAGTTCCCTGTCACCTGTCAGCATTAATGGACAGAAGTGGTGTTTCACAGAAAAAAATGTCAATTTGTTTTCTCTTTGACTGCTGGGCTAGATAATGAGGTAAAAATGACATTATCTCTAATAAAAGTGATTTGCAGAAACCACTGGCAGAACCTCTGTGGCAGAAACTCGCCATTAGCAGGTTAGCCAGATAAGAGGAGCAGCTGGGTTCTGTTAACTCCTCCTGGTCTGGTGGGTGTGTGTGTGTGTGTGTGTGTGTGTGTGTGTGTGTGTGTGTGTGTGTTGGGTGGGAGGAGGCAGGTTAGGGGAGTAGAATTTTAAAAATTGAAGTTTGGGCTAAGGGAGTGTTTATTCCAAAGTGTGGGTCAGTCTTTAACCCCGCTTGCTGGTCTTTAGGATTGCCATTGGGTTTTTAATTTGTTTTTGTTTTGTTTTGTTTTGTTTCTTAGGATTTTTGTGTTTAGTAGCTTGTGTGTGTGTGTTTGTGCATGTGTGTGTGTGTGTATGGTGTGTGTATGTGTGTTTTTTTTTCCTGAGGCTTGGCCCATTTTCTCACCTCCACATTGCATCACCCAAAGGGTGGAACCCTGGCCAAGCCCTGGCATCCTGGCATCCATCCGCCAGCAATCTGGCTCCACGCAGGGTACCCACACACGACGTGAGGTGGGGGCTCCGGGCAGTCGGTGGTATTAGGCAACAGATTGTTCTGTTGTGTCAAGGAGGTAACATCTGAGGCAGAAACTTCCCTGGCTTCTTGGGGATGGGAGGGGTCTGCCCTTGTCAGGGCTTGTTCACCTGTGTCAGTAAGAGCTGACTGGCAGCTGGCTCACTGAACACACCTGTGATGTGGACAGCAGGCACAGCCAGCCACTACTGTGTGAAAACATCCTGAGGATATGCGGATCTATTTCCTGGGGACAGTGAGGAGTCATGAGGTGTTAAGAAACCTAGTGATGGGTACAACCACCCTCACTCATCTTTATTCATCCACTTTCTACTGGAAAGCACCGAAACGTTTGAACTCTGCCATGCTGATCCTACAGCTGGCGACCAGGTGGCCGATTTAATCTTCACTCCAGCGCATTATACCATGTCTGAAGGATCTGCATGACACTTTAGTGTTGGGGCAAAGTACTGTGATGCTTAAGAAGTTTGGCATTTTCCTGTGCCCTTGGAGGAGACTTTTAAAATAAGGAATAATAAGGTTATGGTGCCTTGCAGCTAAGTGGCACAGATTGATTCCCTAGGTGTTCAGGGCAGGGGCGTGGAGGAGAGACCAGTGTAGGCTGGGTGGTTGGTTCTCAAAGTACAGGGTTTGGAAGGTCAGAGAGGAAGGAGAGCATTTCAGGTGGAACAAGTCCACTGGGGACATGGCTGGGCAGCAGAAAGGGTGCTGAGTTTGGGGGTGTCGGTGCACCGTGTGGTCTGGCTGGAACAGGCACACAGCCACCAACCACTGGGAGCTATTAGTAAGTTTGGAGAGCAAGATTGGAGCTGGAGGACCGTGGGGCATGTCGAGCTTGGACTTTGTCATGAGAGCAGCAGGGAGCCATTTCCATGCTGAAAGAGGTTTGGGGGAAAGGGTTGTGGGCTTGTGAGCTGTCCCCCTCTCCAAGGTCTGATTCAAATCTTATTCTTGATCAGCAGTAAAGTAAGTGAGAACAAAGGGAAACAGCCGGAAGATGGGGGCCAAAGTCTGGACATAAATGAAACACCGCTGGGGCCAGAGGAGGCATGTGCCCTGGATGCAGTTTGTTTTCCATCCCATGGGTAACATTTATGAGTTACTGCTCAGCAGGAATGCCTTGCAAAGGTCTCTGTGGATGGTGCCAAAGCTATAGTCTGTGGCAGCCCAAGCGTTGCTGCCATATTTAGAGCTTCTGACAAAGGGATTCATTTCCCCCGGCTTTGGTGCCAAAAAATAGGGTTTCTCACAATGCATGGCAAAAGTATGACCAGCAGAAGGGGCATGGAGGCTGAGTACTCGCACTGCCCACCACCTGGCACCTTGGCCACTAATTCATCAACAGGATAGGCTGTTATCTGATCATCTGACTTTATTTACCCGTCCTTTTGTTCTTTAAATCCCTCTGTTGTGCTTGGCACCTCATGGATACTCAACAGGGTTTGTCTAATGAATGGATTTTCCCCACCCTGACTTCCACCGCCTTGCACCCTGCTGTGGCCTGTCGCCTGGCCAGTAGCACACCTGCCCCCCATGGGCTCATACCTGCAGTGGTATCGTGGCCTTTGTCATCCCTCTGCCCTCCTGATTGCCTCCCTCCTTCAAATCCCACCTCCAGCACAGCTCTCCCTGTCTGCTCTAGGCGTGCAGGCTTTCTCAAACTCCCGTAGCACTGACTGACTACTAAGCCAGTCCCTTCAGGACTTAACTCTTCTCTACAAGCTCCCTGAGATCAGGAGTCGTAGTTCCACGTTTCATTCTAGTGCTCACAGCCCCAGCACGTGAAGAGGGAATCATAAATATTTGTTGAATGAGTGGAGGGAATAAGCCATTGCTGGGGGAAAAAAAAATACAGTCTCATGTCCCAAATTGCTCAATGTTATCATTTGACAACATGATGGTAATTTGGGAAAGACTTTTAGCATTTCCTGTGGCTTTTGATGACTTCTTTGCAAAGGAATGGAGTATAGCCTCCCAAATGACCAGACATCTCACTTCTCATCAGAGTGGAAGGGGGAAGAGTTGGGAGAAAATGAGTGCTTGCCCTTTGGCGGTGAACCAGATCCCACAGGGCTGGACATGTAACCATGTAATGGGCCCCGAATTTGGTGCTTTATAAAGTCCAGGAGAGATTCTCCATACGCTTCTTTCTCTCATTCTCCTTTTTCCTTTTACTTTGCTTTCTTTTTTCTTTTTCTTTCTTTAATAGGGTGGGGAGAAGGGATTATGGGATGGGGGCAGAAGAGTGAGGGATCCTGTGCTTTCCCTCCATCTCTTGCTGTGTTGAAATACTTTAAATTCCAGGCACCAGAAGTTCTGGCATCAAATTGGGATTAGTAAGGCAGATCCTAGGATATTTCACTATTAGCATGTGATCAACCATCAGTCCTGATTAAAAGACTACAAACGTTATTTTCTTTGAAATTTAAATGTCTGAAATAAATTAAAAGACTAAACAAATGCTATTTTCTTTGAAATTAAAGTGCCTGACCCCTTAAAATCATATTCTGCACTTGAAAAGAGTTCTCTGTGGCAACTGTCCATTCCAGTTGTGGCCTTTTCTTTTTTCCACCCAGAATGACGACACTGCCAGGGGGATTTCTGCCCCCTCCTTCCTGAGTATACCCAGCACTGGCCTCTGAGGCAGCCCAGCTCTGTTTTCTCATGACACAGGGATTATTTTTGGCATTGCAGATATTTTCTCTAATGTTATTAGCCTCCCCCACCTCCTCGGTTGCCTTTTGGGGAGCAAGCCTTTAGCAACCTCATGTAAATCAGAGGGTTCATTTTAGTTCAGCATGGTCAAAGGGGTGGGTGGGAGAGAGGAGGACCGACTTCCACTTCTGCTCCTCTGCAGTGCCCCACCCCCACCGCAGCAGGGAGGACGGGGTCCTCTCATGCTTGCTCATGAAAGAGCTTGCTTTCACTAGCTCTGTGCTCACCATTCATCCTTTTTGCAGGCAGGCATGAGGATATGGATACCCAGAGGTGACGCTGGGGGCTGCACCTCGGGGATGGCATCTTAATGACTTGACTTGGCGGCTGTTAGAAGAGCCCCATTCAGAATGAGTTCACTCCCTGCACAGTTGGCTCGCACAGCGTCTGTCCATAGAGTTCTCTTGTTCGTGCTGCAGGAGGAAATGGAGATTTCCAAGCGGGAAGAAGCCTTCCCAATGCTTTAACTCTTCACTGAAGGGAAGAGGAGCTGTAGAAAGCAACATGAAATCTAAGCTGGCCCGGCTGCAGCTCCTGGGAGAGGAGCGATGGCCCTGGGCTGGGGATAGAGGCCAAGGCAGCCGGGATCACTTTTTCTTTCCTGAGAGGGAAAGGAAAAGAGTAAAGACCACACTTGAATTGTCCCTACAGGCAATTAGCAAGTTTTTACACAGTTTGTCTGTCCTGGCCCAAGGTCCTGTGAAGGATACACAAAAGTAGAAGATGTTGTGTCTTCTTATAGTCCTGTTATAGGGGCAGGATGTTTGCATAGAAAGAGACAGGGGACCTTTAATAAGGGCCAGTGAGTAAGTAATGTGGACAGGAAGTGCCACAGGGAAGGCTGCTAGGGGGCCAGGGACTCTCCTGCATGAAGTGGGGCTTGAGCTGGCCCTCAGGGATGGATTTTTAAGAAATAGGGAGGGTGAGGTGATAGAAGTGGTAAGGGACGTCAAAGTAGGGCTTAGTGAAATCCCATAAAGGAATAAAGAGAACAAGATTCTACCTAGCAGAAGAGAAGACCTGACTTGTTAGACTTCAGGTGCCTGTGGATAAAGATGGCATCAGGTAATACTAACCCTGCCATAAGGCATCTTCGTTGTGTCTTTGGCATCAAGATCTCACGTGTCCCTGGGTCTCTTTCTACTCAAAGTGTGAGGTCACAGACCAGTAGCATCAGCATCATCTGGGAGGTGGTTAGAAAAGCAGACTCTCAGGTTCCAGCCAGACCCTGCTGGATCAGAAGCTGCCCTGTTAACAAGACCCCTGGGTGATGCGTGTGTACAGCAGAGGCTGGGAAGTGCTGCTGTGCGTGACTCCACAGGCAGCTGTCAGCAGCACTAGTTCAGACCCAGATTTGACTCGGAGTTGACAAAACACTGACACACACACACACACACACACACACAC
>VSMD01010029.1:0-17429 GCA_008750895.1 Mirza zaza
CACCTGCTCACCCACCCACCTGCTCACCCACCCACCCTCTCATCCTCCCCTCCACCTACCCACCTGCTCATCCATCCACCCATGTGTCCATCCATCCATCCCATACCTGACTGCCAGTTCCCATATGCTCAACATTATTTTAAGCCCTGGCTTCTAATTAGTCAAGTGGTGTCCATGCTTGTTCCACCCACCCTCCTGGGATTTATACATGTCCTGGAATAATATGGGCCATTAGAGCTGAGATTCCTATGTTTTTATCACTGGTGCCTACACACGGGGCCACGAGACTTGAGAAAATGGGTGAACACTTGTGCTCCAAAACAGCACAACCTGACAGCCCAGCACCAACCACACAGCCCTGGGGCTGCGAGGCAGGGCCACACCCACCCAGCCCCCATGTCAACAATATCCTCGGGCTGCCATTTAGGGTTAAAAGTCAGGCCACCATTTCCGTGGAGTTGAAAAACAGGTAAAATTAATGTATAGTGCTGGAAGTTAGAACATTGGTCACTACTGTGGGGCTGGGAGGTTACGCAGGTGTGCACATGTGTAAAAATTACTGCAGCTATACATGAATATTGCTGTGTTTTACTAATATTGGTAAAATGCACCAATATGTTATACCTCAATAAAGCTTTTATTTTTTAATTTCGGGCCACCATTTATGATTTTCTTTTTTCCCCCAAGACAGAGTCTCACTCTGTCGCCCGAGCTAGAGTGCCGTGGCGTCAAGCCTAGCTCACAGAAACCTCAAACTCTTGGGCTCAAGCAATCCTTCTGCCTCAGCCTCCTGAGTAGCTGGGACTACAGGCATGCTTCACCACACCTGGCTAATTTTTCTATATATTTTTAGTTGTCCAGCTAATTTTTTTCTATTTTTAATAGAGTCGGTGTCTCGCTCTTGCTCAGGCTGGTCTCGAACTCCTAAGTTCAAAGGATCCACCCTCCTTGGCCTCCCAGAGTGCTAGGATTATAGGCATGAGCCATCACACCCGGTCATTTATGTTTATAAAATAAACTGGAAGGTTGGGTGTGATGGCTCAAGTCTGTAATTCTAGCACTTTGGGAAGAAGAGGCAGGAGGATCACTTGAGGACAGGAGTTCGAGACCAGCTTGAGCAATGTGGTGAGACTCCATCTCTACAAACAATAAAAAAAATTAGCCGGGAATGGTGGCATGGGCCTTTATTTAGTCCCAGCTACTCCGGAGGCTGGGGCAGGAGGATTGCTTGAGCCCAGGAGTTTGAGGCTGCAGTAAGTTATGATGATGCCACTGCATTCTAGCCCAGAAACTGGGTGAGATCTTGTCTCAAGAGAAGAGAAGAGAAGAGAAGAGAAGAGAAGAGAAGAGAAGAGAAGAGAAGAGAAGAGAAGAGAAGAGAAGAGAAGAGAAAAGGAGATGGGAAATATGTGCTTGTACATGTGCAAAATCTCTCTGGAGGAAGACTCGAACTGGTGAGGTGAATTCTTTGGAGAAGTGTACTAGGAGACTAGGAGTCAGGGGTGGGAGTCATTGTATACCCTTTTAGACCTTTTGAATTTCATGCATTAAAAAAAACCCAGCCTATTCCATTTATTGATACCACAAAACCACCACCAGGAGGAAAGATAGGGCTCTGAAAAATAGCAGATTCTTCTCTGGGGCCTCAGCATGGATCAGTTCAGGCCTGGCATCCAGGAAGAACATGGTTCAAAGCTCTAAACTGAAAAGCCCTGGCTCTGCCTCAGCCTCTTTGTGCACCATTAGACTCACCCCTTTCCCTCTGACTAGCTATGAGGGCGCTGGACCAAGACTCTGAGGTGTCAAGCAACAAACATTAATGTGTATCAATTCTGGGTGGGAGGTACAGGAACATGTGTTACATTTTCTTGGGCATTCTAATACATTTAAAGTATTTCGTAAATTAAAAAGGAGGGGAAGGTGCCAATGCTAGTGTTAGAGAATGCTTTCCAACTAGGTAATTTATTTGATATTTCCAGGGGTCACTTCTTTCCCCGAACCTTCTTTCGAGGCCCTGCTCTCCACGCTGAGGCCTGGCTATCCCACAACAGTCCAGGGCTCCCCTTTGTCCTGCCTCCAAGCGCAGCCACTTCCTTAAGTCCCAGACCTCCACCGTCCAAGTCCTCTGCGTCTGAGGCCCAGACCGTCCACCCTCTGGGGCGGCTCCAGGGCTTCTTTTTCTTTAGATCTTATGTCCTGCTACAAACAGCACAGATTCTTCAGGGCTGTTTCCAGTCTGTCTGCAGGGATCTGCCCTAAGAGAGTCTGCCCCAGCCCCAGCCTCTCTCCCAGGCGGTAATTTCCCCATTATTTTATACAGAGGAAGTGCCCCCATGTTGACTGCTAGTTCCCTTAGGGCCGGGGCTGTTACCTATTTCTTCTGTGCGTCTCTGCTAGAGCACCTAGCCCTCTGCTCGGCCACACCTCACTACGCCGCTGCACATGGCCCAGTGTGGGCCTAGGGCCCAGGCCTGGAACTAGCATCACTGCCACTGCAAACTCCACCGCACCAGGGCCCCTCACTCAATCACACTCAGTCCCCAAACCTCAAGGCCTTGTACATACTGTCCCCTCAGTCTCGCCCGCAGTCACAGGTCCCATTTGAGCTCCGCATGAGCTCAAATGCCACTTTCTCTGTGGCCCTCTCTCTGCATTAGAATCCCTTGTTATAATCCTACAGTTCTAAGAACAACTGGGGAAATCATTTGGATGAATTCTGTTAAATATTTCTCCCAAATCTGAAACTGAGCACAGAAACCCCACCTGCCGCATTTGCCAGTGCCCCTGAATATCCAGAACAGCGCCTGGCGCGCTGTCGCGTGTGATGGGGGGGCTTGACAGGGGCAGACACCCCCACCTGCCCCAGCTGGTGCTAGGCTTTACCTCAGTCCTATTAAAGATCCAGGACACAACCTGAGAACTGAATTACTCGTCAAACAGAAAATAAATGAAGTTCTGGCAGGAATTTTAAAGGACATGATAAAAACATGTCCCAGGTGAATGTCAAGACTGCGTACCTGTTTAATAATCCCCACTTGGGTCAGGGTGGCCCTGGGCACAGTGACACACTCCATTTCCTTTTACCTTCATGGGCAGGAAAGTGCTGCTCATGGTATAGTTGACAGAGCACAACGGCCCCACGTCCGTGGTGGGGAGAGTCGTACTGCCCCTCTGCTGCCATGGGCAGGCCTGGCAGCGACCCCAGGGGTGGGGCTTCTCCACACCTGGCAAGAGGCTCTACACACACGGCACCCTTCCTTGCCGGCCCAGGAGGAGGGTGCAAATACTTCCTGGCTGAAGGACGAGGAGAAAGGCCCAGAGTGCAACTACTGCCCTGTGTTCATGGGACCCCGGGTAGAACTCAGTGTGGGCAAAAAACCTTGCAGGCTGACTGGGCTCTTTGGGCAACACCCGAAGAGGGGCCGGCAGGGACACAGCCTCCCGACCCTGCCACCCGGCTCTGGCTGACGCGGAGCTGCACACGCCTGTTGGTGAGGCTTAGTGCAGGGGACAAGGGTGCCCAGACACGCACATCAGACGACCAGAAGGCAAATCCCACCCACTCCTCGCCCCACCTCCCTGTTGGGGCTTCCCGGAGTCTCAGGCCCATGGTCTTCGAGAAGCACCTTGGTCCTCTGGGCCAGGCAGAGGGCACAGGAGGAAGAGGAGCCGGCGGCCAGGCAGGCAGGCAGGCAGGCAAGCAAAGGGTGCCAGCCCTTCCTGGGAAGGCCACCACTAGGACACAGCCTAGGCTCAGAGAGAGAGGGCTGGGGTGACCACAGGCAGGAAGGTAATCACAGGGCTCCCAATAAAGGGACACAGCAAAGAAAGGTGAGGAAAGACAGGGAGATGACAGAGACATCAAGGGGAGCTGATTCCCTGCCGGGCAAACTACAGAAATCCGTCTCCTCTAAGCTCTCCCCGGCCCAGGTCAGCTCTGTGAACAACTCGGCCCCTTAGGGCGAAGGAAGCCGGTCTGTGCAGGCACTTGGTGAAGGAAGGGGCAAAATAAGCAGGAAAGGAGGTGAGAGGAGAACAAAGGCCCAAGGCTCCAAGCCCAGCTCACAGGGGAGGGAGGATCGCAGGGCAGATTCCAGGCCCTCCTTCCCGAAGTCCTCTGGGGCCTGAGCCTGTCTGCAGGCAGACAGCCGGCCTGGGCGCCCAGGAAAGCGAGAGTGAGAAGGGGTGACGGGGCACGATGATGGGGGATGGCACAGTCAGATGGAAGAGAGCACAAAGGGGGGCCAGAGGGGTCTTGAGGCGCTGCCTTCCCCAGCAACCAGCCACAACCTCCTAGATGACACAGGGACACGTTCAGAGCTGGGGGCCGCAGAGAGATAAGAATGCTGAACAGGACTGGACACTGCCCTTCCACTCTGCCTCCCATGACGAGGCCAGTCCCCGGGTTAAACCTTCCGCCCCGTGGAAGGCAGGCTCAGCCATGCGGCAGCTGCTCCCAGTGTACAACCCAAACCCAGCAAGGTGCCGGCACACGCCCTGGAGTGTCCCAATCACCAGAGACTGCATTTGCATTGCCACCGCAGTAAGCGAGAGGCCGACAGGCAGGTGAGAGGGCAGGTGAGAAGAGCAATACTATTTTCACTGACTCTGCAGGCCTGCCCCCATCACACACTCTTTCAATGCACGATCCAACGGCTGCAGGTGGGGCTCAGCCCACCGCATGTTCATTTGATGCCCTCAGGGACCTGACAATTTGTGCCTCACCCAGGCTGTTCCCGCCACAAGCCTGTAGGATCCGCCGGGCTCGTTTCTTAGCATCTTCCGGGAAGCTGGGGCTGTCCAGCAGGTTTGGGTAGGTGCAGAGTGCCATCACCTGGGGGAACAAGGTACAGGCTGGGCTCCAAGCACCCCACTCCCAGAGCCCAGGAGGGGCGCCTCAGACGCTGGGCAGGAGACAGTGGGAAGACGACAACCCCGAGGGACAGTGCTGGAGCACAGCTCTCCACAGGCTCGGTCCGCAGGAGCTCAGGCGTGGGTGGGAAGGACACTAGGCTCTCCCAGGAGAAGGGGAGATGCCAGGAGTCAGGACATACTGTGACCGGGGCTTGGGGCCAAGCGTGGGCTGCCAAAAGAGCAGCCAAGGAGTGAGCGAGGCTCCACACGGCCCCGGCCTCGCTCTCCCACAAAGGACAGTGCACCAGGGCACAAGACCAGGGTCTCCTGGGCAGGGGGCTGGGGCTGAATGGGCAGGCGAGACCTAGGTGACAGCAACAGGCTGCACAGACCCCTCCTCACAGCCTGCGCCCCCCTCCAGGCCCTTGGCCTCCCCCACGCCCTGGGTCCCCTTTCATCCCCAGCTGAAAATCATCTCTGTAACAGAGAAGATCACCCTAACCTCCCAGATTAAGAGGATTAAGCAAGAAAATGTGTGCAGAAGTGCCAGTAAACCCCAGCTCACCGGGCAAGTCTAAGCTGGTGGCTTAGGAGCTGAGCCAGGTGCGCTGTGGGGTTGGGCTCAGGGCTCTCACGCCAGCCAGGTGACCAACTGTGCCACGGCTGTTCTTCCCTGTCTGCCCCACTGCCAGGGACACTTGTGAGACCAGAGGGGACCTGTGATGGCTGGAGGCGGCCGGCACCTGCAGGAGAAGCTGGGCCCGCCGTGGCCAGCAGTGGGGCTGGATTTGGGCTGCACCTGCCAGCCAGGAAAGGCTGAGGCCTGTTCTGGAGCCTCGGGCATGCGTGGGGATCCCTGCCAAGCGAGGCCACGTTCGGCCCCTCTCCAAAGCCCACACTTCCAGGACAATCGGGGCCTCTGACCTCCCCACGCCTCCGTGTCCCTGGCAGAGCTGCTGTTTGGTCTCTAGCTTCCCTCCCTGGGCTCCGCCTGGGACTCTGGTGTCCGCGGGCAGCTGGCCTGCTCTGAGGGCAGGGCAGTGGTTACGGGGCGGGTGTGCGGTGCACACTCCTCAGACCAGTGGCAACCTCTGAGCCTCCTTCAGGACCCTGCGTGAACCCCCTCAGGGGCTGTGGGCTGAGGCCCCCCAGCCCTTCTCAGCCCTGGGGCGCAGAAAGCGAGGCAGGGAAAAGGGAGCAGGCATGCCCAGTACTCGATGTCCCTCCCCACCCCAGTCTGTGAACCTTAACCATATTTTGGTCTAAAACAGGCCTCATCCTTCTCCCAGTAAAAGCTTTCCCACAGCTGGTCTCCCAGTCCCCCACCTCTGTCCAGGCCGCCCTGAGGCTTCTCCTGCCCTGCTCGCCCCCTCCAGCCCCTACTCCCCCACTTCTGGCCCGCGCGGCACCTTTGTGCTTGGTGCTCAGACTCTAAACACTGATGCGTGCCTCCTCCTAGAGCCCTTGGGAGGGAGCCGGGTCACTGTGGAGGCCACCGGGGAGCGGCGCCCAGTGGCTGCCAGCCCCGTGCTGGCCGGGGCTCCATCACCCACGCCAGCGCTCTCATGATCTCTGCTGCTCCAACCCCCCGGGAAGCGGCAGAGTCAACACTCAAACCGGGGCGTCCTCCTGAGAAGCTGCCTCATGACCACCCAACACCATCTCCCAGCTCGGGGGTCTCTGCTCTACCCTGGGCTGCTGCCCTTCCAGCCAAGCTCAGCTCTCAGCACACCAGAGCAACCCCAAAATGGGTTTAGGAATTTCCCACAACCCTGGAAGGAGAGGCGACCAAGGGAGAGAACCAGAGGGCATGGGGCACCGCAGGGGCAACCTGGCCGGCACCTCCCTATGGGATGCTGGAGCCTGCTGCGTCCTGGGGGGTGGGACGGACCAGGAGGCAGACGAGGACCCTACACGCCCATGCCAGCCCCTCCCAGCCTCTGCTCCTTGGGGCTGGCTCACCTGTCGAAGGAAGGTAATTGGCTGCTGGCCCATGGCCTGGGCATCCCCAATGTTGGCTCGGATGACCTCAGTGAACGGTTTTTTGATACCCTGAGCAGAGAGAAGGCAACAGGTGGTCAGAGACTCTCAGACCCTGGATTCCCGAGGCCAAGCAGTGCTGCCACAGGATATTAATAAATGGCCCTATTTTGAGCTTACCAAGTGGCAGGCATGGTGCTGAGCCCTTAATGTGCCCCGTCCCATTTAACCTTCACAACCACCCCACGAGGAAGAACTGGTATTAATCCCATTTTACGGACGAGGATTTTAAGGCTAAGAAACTTGCTCAAGGTTACATAATTGATAAGATATAAGTACTGGGATTGGAGCCCAGGAAGCCAGACGCCGAGATCACCCTTCTTAACTACCATGCTCCGCTACCTCCCACTTTCCGGAAAGGCTGGAAGAGCCTTCCGGGGCTGCCAGAGTGTCCGGAGCAGCTGCAGGCCCACAGCCCGACCGCCGCTGTGCAGTGCCAGGGCCGGGCTGGCGGGAGGGAGGCAGGAGTCAGCAGCAGACCGTGCCAAGCGTCAGGGAGAGAGGGTCCCAGCTCCCCTGCACCCCGTCCCAGGCGCAGCTCTGCCTCGAGGCTTAAGTGCCCAGGGACACCAAGGATGTCCTTGCCTCTGGAAGACACAGAGCCGCAGGGAAGGCACAGGGTTATTATTCTCTTGCAACCCTCGCTTTGCAGAATGAAGAATGTGGGCTGATTTTCACATTTTTTAAAAAAAGCACTGAGGATGAAAAGATTGACGGAAGAGTAAAATTGAGGCCATTGGCTGAGCAATGCGTTCAGCACAGAAAAGAGATCAGAGACAGAGGGGCTCGGAGACCCTTACGGCGTCACTGGGGAGGGGACTGAAGGTCACCCCCGCTGCTGCAAAGGCAAAAATGCGGCCTGGCAGAGAACTGTGGGCACCTGGAAACATGGGGATTCCATACGGCTCCCTGAAAAATCTAGAATTAGCCACTGGAATCAACAACAGGTTCAAGGACTTCCCAGGCGCAGAAGGATTACCTGAGACAAACAGCATGAAAGCAGTTGGCCGAGGGCAAACATCATCGTCTTACAGGGCCGGCCTGGGACACGCCGTGGGCACAGGACTAAGCGAGAGGCAGGGCGGTGGCCTGGGCAGACGGCTAGAGAGGGAGGTGGACCCCACATGTCCCACAACAAACACCTTCTGGAAACGTTCAGTAAGAAAAACAGGCACTGAGGCCTCTCTAAAAAGCAAGCTGTTACCTGCCCGCCTCGCTGCGTATCTGGGACGCCCCCAAAGGCACCCCAAATACAGACTTTGAAGATATAATTCTGTGGTTTTGACACTTGTTTTTTCCCCTTTTCATGCAACGTGTGAATAAAAGCAACCTTAGACAACTTGGCCTTTTTAAAATCAGTAATATACACCTTAAGCCAAAACCAGAAGCAGCTGAGGCAGGAGGATACCTTTAGCCCAGGAGTTAGAGACCAGCCTGGGCAACACAGAGAGACTGTCTCTAAGAAACAAAAAAAATCCAGTGGGCTTGAGACAAAAGTAGCTGCTAAACAAGTTTTTCTGACTCCAGTTTGCTACCTCTAAGCCTGAAGGAGGTGGGCGTGCTGAGGAAGACGTCCCAGAAATGGCCTTGGCCTTCCTTTTTTTTCTTTTTTGTAAAAATTTAATCTTATTTTAATTTTTCCTTTTGTCTTTTCTTTTAACTTAATGAACCATAATGAGAACCTGAAAGGCCTTCCTAAATAGGGCCTAAAGGCTGTGTTCCTGGAGGAAAGTGGGCTGCTGAAATCCCGTGTGCCCTTCCACTGAGTTCTTCAGGGCTGGCCAAGGTGGAGAAGGACGCCCCAGGGGCAGCCGCGGCACTGGGGGGCCATGGGGGGCCGAGTGCCAGCCCACAGGGTAGGCTGGTGGGTGGCCCTGGGGAGACGAGCTGTGGCCATGGGGCTCAGGGCTCATGTCACAGGCGTGCGCCCAGAAGGCTGGGGGTGGGGCGCGCAGCTAGAGCCGCTGTGTGCAAAGGGGCGGTCGCCCCCTGGAACTGGCGGGGGCTCCGGCACGGCCCCCTTCCAGCCTAACTGAACCACCACAGCCCCCAGGCCTCGCCAGCTGAACCCAGGTGATTTCTGTGGCGCAGGCACGGCCCATTCCCCAGTGCAGAGTAAATCTGTCACAGCTGTGAGGGCCAGAAACCAACACAGCCGCGGGCCCTGGGCCAGCGCCACCGGAGAAGCCAGCCTGGAACAGAGCCCTAGACGCTCCCCTCCCCCGCCGCTCAAACAAGCCGGGGCCTGCCCATGCGGAGCCTGGGGACGCAGGCACCTCCATTCTGAGTCGTGGCTCCCGCCGCCTCTGGACCCTTTGCTGTGATTGATGAGCTGGGGCGGAGGAAACTGGCTCCCTTCAAAGGGGAAAGGAACCAGCCTGCCCGGCCAGGGGCCACCGTACAGAGGAGACTGTTCTGAGCAGACTGCTTCTGGGCACTCAAAGTCCACATGGGTCCTACACAAATGAGCCAGGAAAACACAATGAGTGTATGTGTGTGTGTGTGTGTGTGTGTGTGTGTATGCAGGTCTACACGGGCTGGGAAATACCAAGGAGCTGGGCGGAATCCCCACAGGGACAGCACACGGTGACTTGCCCAGGCCTCACAGGCACACCCAAAGGTGACCTTGCCCCAGCCCAGCCCCCAGGGCCCTGCCAGGTCAGAGGGACTAACTAGCACATGGCATCCTGGTTTCCTCTCATGGCATTCTAGAGCCCACCTGTCTAATCACCTGCATGCATCCGACCAGAGCTCCCTCCCCGTGTGACCTGAGGGAAGCTCCTACTCGGGGCAGGCTCCCTTCCCGCCACTTGGGTTCAGGCAGGAATAGGGGATCAGGCCCCCAGGGCCCGGGGACGGCATATTTCGGAGGGCATTAGCAGGTGGAAGGAAAAGAGATCTATCGTTGTCCGTCCCAAGCCCACAGACCCCACATCACCGTGAGGGCCAGTGGGCTTCTGGGTGATAGCAGGCATAAGGCACAGCAAGGGAAATCGCTGACAAAATGAAAAGGCAACCTACAGAACAGGAACATAGTCGGGCCTCCGCATCCACGGTTCAGCATTCATGGATGCAAACGACTGTAGATCAAAATTATTTGGAAAAAAAATTCTGTCTATACTAAACGTGTACAGAATATTTTCCTGTCATTATTCCCTAAGCAATACACAGTACAACAATTTCCATAGCATTTACATTGTATTATATTAGGTGTTTTCTTTTTTTGTTTTTTTTTTGAGACAGAGTCTTGCTTTGTTGCCCGGGCTAGAGTGAGTGCCGTGGCGTCAGCCTAGCTCACAGCAACCTCAAACTCCTGGGCTCAAGCCATCCTCCTGCCTCAGCCTCCCGAGTAGCTGGGACTACAGGTATGCGCCACCATGCCTGGCTAATATTTTCTAGATATATTAGTTGGCCAATTAATTTCTTTCTATTTATAGTAGAGGCGGGGTCTCACTCTTGCTCAGGCTGGTTTTGAACTCCTGACCTCGAGCAATCCGCCCACCTCAGCCTCCCAGAATGCTAGGATTACAGGCGTGAGCCACCGCGCCCGGCCTATATTAGGTGTTATAAGTAATCTAGCAATGATTTAAAATGCACAGGAGGATGTACATAGGTTATATAAAAATACTTTGTACAAGAAACTTGAGCATCCTTGTATTTGAGAGAGATCCTGGAGCTGATCCATTCACAGATACGAAGGAACAACTATATTTGTAAACCACATATCTGATAGGGGATTCCTTATATCCAAATTATCCAATACATCCAAATAACGAACTCATATAACTCAACAGCAAAAAAACCAAATAGCCTGATTAAAAAATGAGCAAAGGTGGCCAGGTACGGTGGCTCACGCCTGTAATCCTAGCACTCTGGGAGGCTGAGGTGGGTGGATTGCTCAAGGTCAGGAGTTTGAAACCAGCCTGAGCAAGAGTGAGACACCATCTCTACTAAAAATAGAAAGAAATTAATTGGCCAACTAAAAATACATAGAAAAAATTAGCCGGGCATGGTGGCGCATGCCTGTAGTCCCAGCTACTCAGGAGGCTGAAGCAGAAGGATTGCTTAAGCCCAGGAGTTTGAGGTTGCTGTGAGCTAGGCTGACGCCACGGCACTCTAGCCTGGGCAACAGTGTTAGACTCTGCCTCGGAAAAAAAAAAAAATGAACAAGGACCTGAACAGACTTTCTAATAAAGACATTTAAATGGCCAGCAGATATATGAAAAAGATGCTCAACATCACTAATGAAATGCAAATCAAAGACAAAGAGATATCACTTCACACCTGTTAGAATGGATATTATCAAAAGTTAAAACATAAGTATTGGCAAAGGTGTGGGGAAAAGGGAACCTTTGCAAGCCGTTGGTGTAATGTAAACTGGGATAGCCATTACAGAAAACAGTATGGAGGTTCCTCAAAAAATTAAAAATAGAACTGCCATCCCATGCAGCAATCGCACTTCTGGGTAACAGCCAAAGTACTTGAAGGGATACCTGCACCCCCTTATTCACTGCAGCATTATGCACAGTAGCGGAGATATGAAATCAACCTAAGTGTCTGTTGACAGATGAATGGATAAAGAAAATGTCAGTGGGGTATATGCGCGCGTGTGCGCGCGTGTGTGTGTGTGTGTGTGTGTACACACACACAATGCAGTATTACTCCACCATAATAAAGAAGGAAATCCTGCCATTTGCCACAATGTGGATGAACCTGGAAGACATTGTGCTAAGTGAAATAAGCTAGATACAGAAAGACAAATACTGTATGATCTTACATGTGGAATCTAAAAAAGGTCAATTCATAGAAGCAGAGAGTACAGGGTGGTTGCCAGGTGCTGAGGGTTGGGGAAAATGTTGGTCAAAGGATACAAACTTTCAGTTATGAGTCTTTTCTGGGGATCTTATAGCAGGGTGCAGCATGGTGACCACAGTATTATAGTTTTATTATTTATTTGAAAATTGCTAAGAGAGCAGATCTTAAGCATTTTCACCACACACACACACAAAATATGGTAACTATATGTAGTGCAGGATGTTATTAATTTGACCACGGTAATCATTTCTACAGCCATATGATATACACAATGTATACATATACCAAGCCAAATCATCACATTGTATACCTTGAATACATACTTTTTTTTTTTTGGAGACAAGAGTCTTGCTCTGTTGCCCGGGCTAGAGTGCTGTGGCATCATCATAGCTCACTGCAACCTCAAACTCCTAGGCTCAAGCAATCCTCTTGCCTCAGCCTCCTGAATAGCTGGTACTACTGGTGCACACCACAACACCTGGCTAATTTTTCTTTTTCGTAGAGACGGTGTCTCACTCTTGCTCAGGCTGGTCTTGAACTCTCTGAGCTCAAGCAATCTTCCTGCCTTGGCCTCCCAGAGTTTTAGGATTACAGGTGTAAGCCACCATGCCCAGCTTTTTTTGTTTTTTGAGATAGGGTCTCACTCTGTTGAGCAGGCTAGAGTGCAGTGGCATCATCATAACTCACTGCAGCCTCAACTTCCAGGGCTCAAGCAATTCTCCTGGTTCACCTCCCGAGTAGCTGGGATTACAGGAAAGTGCCACGCCTGGCTATTCATACAATTTTTATTTGTCAATTACACCTCAATAAAGCTGGGAGGAAAACAGACACAGTTTCCTCCTACAAGGGATAGCTCTTGTCATTTCATGTGACATGTGGGTGGGAAGGCTGAGTAGCATGGCTATTCCCCAGAGAACCTCCTTCTCATTCAACAAATATCTATTGATCACCCATGCCCTGGTGGTGACAGGAGTGAGCAACACAGATGTGGTCACCACCCCTCAGAGCTCAGGCTGGTGAAGAACAAGAAGTGGGCACAGGGAGGCACAGGGCGTGGGAGAGAGGACGTGTCAGGCCCTAGCAGCATCATGCGAAAGGCCACCAGCCTCCTGACCTCAGAAGGACAATGAGTAGGACTGGAACAGGCAGGAAGTCCTCCAGAGAGCTCCAGAAAAGGCCCCAGAGATAAACACACACTAGACCCCATGGTCCCTGAAAACAGTCCCTGTGGATTTCACAGCTGAGGAAACTGAGGCTCAGCACAAGGTCTGGTCCTGACACAGAAAGAAAAACAAAGCCGGAAAAAACTGGAGGTGCAGCCAAACACGCCCAGATTGAGAGATGAGGTGAGAGCTCCCAGGGCTGCGTGTCCTAACCACTGAAGCAGGAACGCTGGGTGTAGCTCCTTTAACTCTGGGGGTCTTTGGGACAGTCAATCACAGAAGCCAAGATTTGCAGGGCAGGGATGAAAACTGAAGGAGCTTCAAACAGGATAATTCATGACAACAGGGCCCAGGCAGGAAAGAGAAAAGCCTAGGAGCACCTCAAAGGAAGAGAGACCTTCACAATTCTTTCCCGAAGCAACTCTCATTAGCTTGAGAACAAAGACTCTTGACAGTTCTAATTAGCTGCTAGCCTCAAAGCACTGTTACTAACATCTCAAACTAGTCTTTAGGAGAAATAAATTGGCCTCATTTTGCCAAGGTGTAAACCAAGGCTAGTGTGCTCCCAGTGCCTTGCCTGGGGCCCACAGCACACAAGGCAGAGCCCGAGATAAGACCTCGGTGATTCAGGCAGTGTGGATGGGTGCAGAGTTACTCCCACTGGAAGACCACCCCACAAACTTTATTTTAAAGTTGCACCTAAACTCTATAGAAAATGACCAGTGAGATTTCACCACCTGCATTTGGCACACCCAGGGTTTCCAATCTCAGTTCTTAGCTAACTATAGCCACATGCTATTACTGCACTGTGTTTTATCTGTGTTTGGATACAAGACACACTAATGTTAACAGCAGTGATGTCTTACCATTTGTGAATGTTTTGCCCTGACTGTATGTTACTTTTACAACTGGAAGAAGTCATTCCTGACTCCACTTGTGCCAATCCCCAATCCCTACCCCCAATAAAGCAAGGGAAAAAGAAGTAGGTTAAGGAAGAACAGTCAGATCTGTTCAAAATTCCTTTTAATTGCAGCTTATTTTTAAGTACTGTTCCCAGTGTACAACAGGATCTGAAAGCTAAGCTTGGTTCTCCCCTTTGGAGCTGCTATCAGGGAGAAACAGGTCCTCTCTGAGAGCATACAACTGGGGCTGGAGGAGAATGGCCCTTTTCACACCCGAGGCCACCTCCTCTCCTCCTTCAAGCTCTCCTATCAGAGAAGCAGTAAGAATGGCCAGTCGGCCCAGCCAGCCACCCCAAAGTCAAACACCAGAGCCACATGTCCAGCTAAACAGCCCATGCTATTTGCAGAGCACCTGGTGTGACTTCACAGGCAGTATAAAGGCTGCCACCGGAGGTCATCTCAGATCCCCAAGGACATTTTCAAATGGACAACAAGGCACAAAACTCAGGGCAGGGGGAAACCCTGGGCTAAGCAGGCCACTTCCCTCCATTTACACACTAGGGAAACTGAGGCCCAAAGCAGACATGGGATTCACCCCAGGTCACCCTGCTCCCTACAAATCCCAGCCCAACTCATCTCTAACCTAATCCAACCCCTTATAACACCATTCTACTTTTTGACCACTATGGTTCAAGACACAAGTAGAAAACTGAAGCTGTGCAAAGTTAAGGCAAGCCAAAAATAAAAAGAAATGACTGGGGCAACATGGCTCTCTCAGAAGGGACATTGTTTAAGCTGGCAAAGTGAAGACTGGCTGTCCCCCAAGGATGAAAGGTTTACATGAGGCTATGCTGGTTCGGCTGGGGCTGCATCTCCAGCACCTACAGCCAGGTAGCTGAGACTCATTAAAGTGGGAAGAGGATGAGAAGGGAGCTTGAATGAAAGCACCAGAGAATGTAGGTGGACAGAAAGAACTTCTCAACTAACTCGGGAGTGGGACACGGGGGTGTTCAGCATCTGTCTCAGAAATCACAAATGCCTCCCGCCTAGTGACCAAGAAATATGACTGCCTGCAATCACCAAGCCACACCCCTGCTGGAAATCCATCCTGGCTCCCCTGCTTCCCACCAAAATGCACCATAAAAGCCTCAGCCTGGCACACAAGACTCCAGCCCACCTTTTCTGTCTCATTCACCTCCCACATCCCTCTGGCAGACAGTGCTCTACTAACAGCACCAGCCCCCTTCCCCAAATGCCCAGAACTTCCCAACCTCCTGCCTTTGCTCACAGCACTGTTCCCACATGGAATGCTCTCACATTTTCTGTCTGCTAAAAAATCCCACCAACCCTTAAAGAACTGGGGAGGGGGAAGGGCTCAGGCCCAGAGAATAATAATGGCAGTCAGCTCCCTGAAGGCAAACACAGTGCCCCTTCTGTTCTCTGCATCCTCACACTTTCTGGAACCCACAAGGGAGTTGTTATTTAGCAGAAGGTACAGGTAATTCCTGGAACCTCTGCCAGCCTTGGAACCAGAGAAATCAGTTGTAACGTGATAAACCAGGAACACTTTAATCTCAGGTTTGTTTTAGCAGAGAGACTGTTGCCTCGAAGAGGGCCAGCTCCAGCCTGCTACACACCAGCGAGAAGCAGAGCAGCAGACCCAGTGCTCTGTCCCGGCCTCACCTGTGTCAGGAAGGCACAGCAACGGGGCAGGCTTCTCCGGCCAAGCTTTAAACTTAGGCCTGCAAGGAGTCGGCAGGAGACACTGGACTCCGACTTGTCCAGCTCACTGTTTTGAGTCAGCAGAACTGGGTGTCCCAACAAGGTCTCAGCAGGCCAAGAGCTCATCAAAGCCCCAAGTCCCCAGGGGAAAGACGGCCAGGTGTCATGGTTCCTCTGAGGCCTCTTTCTGTGCACTTGAGGAACACTAAGTGACCACTCCACCCCGCAGACACTGGGATTTGATGCCTGCGAGAGCCAGATCAGGGGCCACCCCCCATTCCCATTCCGAGCCAGACCTATCTTGAGCAAGCAGCTGGGTAACTATTTTATCAGCTTCTACAGATCTTAGAAGTGTTTATTTTTTTAGAAAACCCCCTTTGCCTCTGCCTTCGAATTTCACCCAGGTTGGATCTCGGTTCCTACAGGAGCATCTCTTACGCCCACCCCAGCCACACTAGTTGTGGGGAGGCAGAGATCCCTCATGGCTGTGTGGTCACTTACATGAAGCTATGAACTCGAGCCAGAATCCCGGCCAGCGAGCCCGCCACCCAAGTGGAGAAAGTCCCAGGGGCACCTTACGACGGCCCCAGAGGCCCGACCCTCTGACTCTCCACCTCGGTGACTGTGCTCAGAAAGAGAAGGGGCCTAAAGGAAGGAATTCTGCCCCCAGCCCCACCCCGTCGCACTCGGGGCCCGCGCAGACCGAGAGGCCTCGGAGCGGGCGAGCGCTCGGGGACCAGAGCCGGCCCCCACCGCCGGCCTCCCTCCTCCGCTCTACTTTCTTCAAGCACGTACTCAAGACGCGAAGCCCTCCTGTTTGTTTTATTCGCCTGTTTCCTCCCCCTAACAGGTCTCGCTTCCACGAGGGCAGGACAGGCGCGAACCTGCCGCGCCCGCAGCTCGGGCCGCCCGGCCACGCGCGAACCCAACCCCGCAGCGCAGCGGCCCAGGCCTGCCTCAGCGCGGGCCCAGCCGAGCCCGGCGGGAGGGGCCGCCCGGGCGCGGGAGCCCGGCGGGAGGGGCCGCCCGGGCGCGGGAGCCCGGCGGGAGGGGCCGCCCGGGCGCGGGAGCCCGGCGGGAGGGGCCGCCCGGGCGCGGGAGCCCGGCGGGAGGGGCCGCCCGGGCGCCGAGCCCGGCGGGAGGGGCCGCCCGGGCCCGCTCCCGTCCTCCCGCAGCGGCCGCCCGAGCCTCCGGGGCGCGCTCACCCGCTGCAGCTCCAGCTCGATCTCGCCGGCCTTGAGCACGATGGGCCCCCGCACCGCGTACTCCACGGCCTTCACCTGCGGGTTCATGGACTCGAGCGTGAGGATGCGCTCGCGCCGGCCGCGCGCGGGCCGCACCTGGAGCACGGCCGGGGCCTCGGCGGCCGCGCTGCTCCGGCTGCGGCCCCAGGGGCCGGGGGCGCGGGCGCGGCAGCCCCGCGGGACCAGCGCCGCCGCCCTCTGCATCGCGCCACCGAGGGGCGCCTCGGCGACAAAGAGGAAAGGACAGACGCGCCGCTCGGCCAGGGCGGGCCCCGGTCCCCGCGCGGGCCCGGCCGGGCGCGGCCTCAGCGAGCCGTGGCAGCCCGGCTCGGGGGCTGGGCGCGCATCCCCGGCCCGGCCCGGCCCTCCGGCGCCGCACCGCCGGGCTTGGACCGGCTGCGCTCGGGCGCGCCACGTGCCGCCGCCGGGCCGCCCCCCGCGCCGCGCCCCGCCCCGCCTGCGCGCTGCCCGCCGGGCCTTGCAGTTCTCGCGGCCGCCCGGAGCCGCCGCGGCCCGCCTACAAGTCCCGGCGGGCAGCGCGCAGGCGGGCTCCGTCCCGGCGGGGGGCGGCGGGGGTGCGGGGTGCGGGGCGCGGGGCGGCGGGGCGCGGGGGCGGCGGGGCGCGGGGCGGCGGGGGTGCGCGGGGCGGGGCGGCGGGGGTGCGCGGGGCGGCGGGGGGCGGCGGGGGT